>JABXJD010000657.1:207500-218132 GCA_013375575.1 Percina caprodes | reverse complement strand
CATCACCGGGACAGAGCTTCTAATGGACGTCACTGGTCTCCGTCCACAGCAACGGGGGCTGTTGCTCCACTTCTTTAACTGTCTATGGATTTTCTGATGTAATCTTCCTCCGACACACGGAAGCAACACAGTGGTAAAATCAGTCTTTATTCGCGGAAACCAGAACAGTATTACACCGAAAAAAGACAAAAAACCGTGTAAAACCTGAGAAAGAAAGTCAACAAAGTGTGTTTTAGGTTAAATATTTGACTCTACTTCGTTTACTAAACGCTCAGATATATAGCTGCTACTGCTAGCTAAAACCGCTAAGCTAGTTAGCTTCTCCCGTTCATATCTATGAGCTGCTACTGCTAAGCTAGCCTGTTAGCCTAGCACCGCCGGTGAGACATCCAGACAAAATGGCTTTTCTGTCGTCCTCAAACCTGTATTCATCCTCCACCGTGTTCTCCGTCGCCGTGTTCACAAAGTTCTCCACAGAAAGAACTCGAACCACCGCTGTCAGTGGAGCGCTGCTGCCGGTGTCACGGACAGTATCCCCCGGTTTCCCTCTCGCTGTGGCGGTCCGTGCGCCGAGGACTAAAGTTTCACTAAAAACACTCTACATGGATCATACAGCTGTCACAGCGGAACTGAGATAATGTCACAGTAGTATTTATAATTAATATATTGGATTTTTGGCACTTTGAAAAGAAAATGTTCAGAACTATGAGCAGTGAGAGACACGAGCAGAGCTCGTCGTCTCCTGCCGGCCGTGGAGTCGCCTCTGCCGGGCTTGTGAGCCAGGAAAACTCGTGGATCGGCCTTCTGTCTAGGCCTGCGATGACGTTTCTACAAAACTATCTCCCGGGTCGACCGCTCCGTGCCCCGTCCCGGTCTGACACAACAACCGGGGGAACCGCGGGGATTTAAATTTAAAAACCTGCTTTGTTGATGCGGAAAGTGATTTTTTAAGACAGCTGGACGACATTATGCCGCTAAACGTCACCCATCATCCGGGTCCTGACTTGAGAGTTCTGCGGTGTCAGACCGCCGGAGCCGCCGGGCTGCTGGAGCCCCGAGCCGGCGGCCCGATACCGTGGATCACTGCCGAGTCTCTGCGGGAACTTGGGATTCAAAGCGCCGAAGGAAAGGACTTAAATTTCTGCCATCAGCAAACCCACGAAATTGGATATTTGTCTTCTGCGTGGACTTCTTTAAGTCATGTTTTAATAAGCTCGGTTTCATCTCAGGTGAGTGGTTGGTGTGCCTAGTACACACACACACACACACACACACACACACACACTCTCAGGTGAGTTGTTGGTGTGTGTGTACCTGTTCTTATTTAGCTTATATTATGTCATTTGGAGTATTTTGAGAGAAATTGATGGTATTTGTACATTGTCTATTTCTTCATTGTTCCATGGAGCTTCCACTGTATCCTAAGCAACGTGATTATTATTGTCATATTTGCAGGTAAATGGCCCCCCAGCAGGGAAGGAGTGGGGCCCAGCGGAGGCCTCTGTGACGGACAGTGGGGCTAGGAGTAGAACGTGGTGGGACAGTTTCTGGGGCGGTGAGGAAAGCTCCATGGCGGGGGAGGCTGGCACAGCCCGGCGCTGTCCAGAAAAACAGCCAGCGTCTGAAACAAAACCCAAACAAGCGAAGAGGGCGCTGGGAGAAAACACTGGAGCCCCCAGCACAGAGGGGACTCGGGTAACAATGGAGGGCTTCACACCGCCCAGAACACAGCCGTTCTGTGTGAGGGAGCACGGGCCGGGTAGGGGCCGCCGCCACCGGCAGTGTGGTGGCGCTGCTGAGCCCGGAGACCCACAGTGGTTACTCCAGCCCGGGAGGACCCCCCACAGGTAGGGAGGATTCAGTATCAGGTAGTTCTCTGGGAGGACATGTGTTGAGGTAGAAAAGTCAGAACATTGAAACAGGTCACATAGTTTTATGTAGATTCTACCAGTTTTTAACATAAGATAAAGCCACACTAGAGCTCCAAAAGCACCTGGTCGCTACGGAAACCAAACACCTGGTAGCTACGGAAACAAAACTTGTGCATATTAAATCTGGAACCGTCTTAGTAGGAGTCGGTTCTTGATGCCTATCCTATTAAAATGTCAGATAAAGATAAAAAAATATATGTATTAATTATTATAAAAATATTTAATAAATGTAAACTAATAAATTAAATTAACAAATTAAATTAACAAATTGAATTAAAAGTAATTAAATTAATTATTTGGATTATTATAAAAAATATTTAATTTAATTATTATAAAATTAAGAAACTGAATTACCAAATTAAAATGAAATGAATGTGATTATTGATGTATTTTGTATATTATATTGTGAGCTTCTTTGCTGAACCGTTGCAGCTGTGCGTCCAGCTGAGTCCGCTGAAGATGTCGAGGGGAGATCGGCGGGAACGCGGAACAGAAAACACGGAGGACGGCAAGCGAGGCGTCGGAGGACGGCGAGTCTGACGTTACATCAGGACAGGAAGTGGAAGAAGAAGAACAGGAAGCAGCCGCTCGGACGGTAGGGCTGCCTCACAGTTAATATTTGAATAATTTCATTCATTCAACCTTTTGTTGTTTTTCTTAACCCTGATTATATTTTCAGCCTCTCCAGAGGATCCGAGTGCAGCGACGCCTCAGTGCCAGAATAAAGCCATCGCCTTCATTATGGGATGCCCTGCAGCGGCAGCCAATCAGGCGAGTCCTCTGATGATGAAGATGATGATGATGGCTTCGACAGCGAAGGTTTGTCTGATTTCTCCGACTCGTCAGATGAAGAAGATGAAGAAGACTCGGACAGCGAGGCGGAGTCTGAGTGTGTGTGTGTGTGTGTGTGTGTGTGTGTGTGTGTGTGTGTGTGTGTGTGTGTGTGTGTGTGTGTGTGTGTGTGTGTGTGTGTGTGTGTGTGTGTGTGTGTGTGTGTGTGTGTGTGTTTATATTTATAATGCTTATAATCACAATTTAATCAACTCTTATTTTATAATCATAGTGATAGTGTTTTTGTGTACATATATACACAGTATATTATATGTATGTGTGTGTGTGTGTATATATATATATGTATATGTATATGTATATATGTGTGTATTTGTATGTGGCTGAAGGTTGAATGTGTCCTTCTGATCCCTCCAGCCTGACGCCGAGGCGGAGCGTCTGTGGCGCTCGCTGTGCCGCAGCGTCGACCCGTACAACCCCAGAAACTTCACCGCCCAGCTGCCGGCCGGCCGCACGCCGCCCCGCACCATCCCCGCCGCCTCGCCTCCGTCCCCCTCGCCTCCGTCCACCGCCCCCTCCCCCGCCTCCTCGCCGCCGTCTGGCGCCGACGTCTGGGACGACTCGGCCAGCGAAGCAGACGAAGCCGAGAGCCTCCGCCTGCTGAACTCCTTCGGCTGCTCCTCCGACCCGTACAGCCCCTTGAACTTCCAGGCGCCACTCAGGACTCGAGGGCCGCGGGCGCCGCCAGGAGCCGGGGCGGGGCCCAGGCTGCCGCCGCCTTCCTGTCGCTGCACCGGCCGCCATGAAGCAGCGTCTCCGCCGGAGTACAGCGTGGAGGAGGCGGAGGAGAGGCTGGACAGCGGGTTCTCTGAACTCTCCACGCAGAGCTGCTCCGTCACTAAGAAGGTGAGACACACACACACACACACACACACACACACACGGACGGACACACACACACACACACGGACGGACACACACACATACATAGGCACTGAGACACACAGACACATACACACAGAGACACACACACACACGCAGAGACACACACACACACACACTGAGACACACACACACGGACACACAGACACACAGACACATAGACACAGACACACACACGGACAGACAGACACACACACACACACACACACACGGACAGACACACAAACACACACAGACAGGTGAGTCCCAGCTCTACATATATCAGATCCACCACATCACCAACCCGCGGTCACTTGTTTTTATATTTTGTAGAAGTCAGTGAAACTAAATCTTCTCCCATCAGGTTCGTTTCCGTGACGATGTGGAAGAGTTCTTCGCCAGCGGCGGCGAGGAGGACGAGGACCGCCGCGGCCCGTGGGAGGAGCTGGCGAGAGACCGCTGTCGCTTGCGCCGCTGCCTCGACACGGAGCAAAGCATCGCCTACGTCCTGCAGCCGCAGCACCGCCGGCGAGTCTGGAGACGCCTCGCTGCAGCCGCGCGTCCTGGCGCCTGAATCTGTGGGACGCCTGAATCTGTGGGGACGCCTGAATCTGTGGGGACGCCTGAATCTGTGGGGACGCCTGAATCTGTGGGGACGCCTGAATCTGTGGGGACGCCTGAATCTGTGGAAATCTGTCGGACGGCCGAGAGAAATCTGTCGGACGGCGAGAGAAATCTGTGGGACGGCCGAGAGAAATCTGTGGGACGGTCGAGAAATCTGTCAAAACTGAAAATGAATATTTGATAAATTCCTTATAAAAAACACAGAGGTTCAAATATTTTGGACCATATTGGAAGTTATTGGAGACAATACTAACAGGGTTGTAGTTCTTCTTCTGTGGTCAGGGGATGAAAAGATGAGACGTTAGGACAGAGGACAGGCGGACAGACGTTCTGTCTCCGTCTTTCTCTCCAGACTAAAACCAGGATTCATCACCGACTCAGAGTGAAGTCTGAAGTCGTCACTGTGTCTTCTTTCTTTCTGCAGACGGACAGAAAGGTCACGTGATCGTCTGCTTTGCTTTTCTCTCCTTGTTTCTCTTTTTCAACCTTTCTTTGTTCCACATTGATACCTGGAAGCTGCCCAGTACAACCACAGTCTGCTGCCGCTGAGCAGCTCCTCTTCGGGTTGAGGGTCTTGCTCAAGGGCACCTCAGTGGCGGTAATGAGGGAGGGACAAGCTGCTCTTTCACTTTCCCCACCCAGATTATATCCGGTCAGTTTGGGGATTGAACCGACAACCTCCGGGTCACAAGCTTGTGTCTCTAAACTTTAAGCCACCACTGCCTCTCTTTCAGGGCAGTGGTGGCCTGAAAGACCGTCTGCAGCGTGCACGTCTGCAGCGTGCACGTCTGCAGCGTGCACGTCTGCAGCGTGCACGTCTGCAGCGTGTGTGAGACGTAATACGTCTCCATAACAGCAGCGGCGCTAATCTGTATTGAAATGAAAACCAAAGCTGATTGGACGAACGTTCAGAATCCGATCTCATATTTTCCTAAAATAGATCCCCGAGACGTGTTTATGAACAACAAACACACACACACACAGCTGCTGAATCTGTTTTCAACGCACACGCACACACACGCACGCACACACACACACACAGAGAGACACACACAGCGCTGCTGAATCTTAATCTCAGATCAGAGGTCGGTTTAATATGTTCCTCAGATTCTGAGCCTCTCGTCCCGCTCCTCGTTTCCAGACCAATCAGATTGCTCATTGAGTCCGACTGCCTCCCTATTCGACATATCAAATTTGCCCAATTGACGACGGCACAGAGCACACCGACCAGACTCGAGTCACCGACCTCGCCAGACTGTCCCAGGTCCGATTTATGGGGTTGGTGTGTCGGTGCCTTCAGCCCCGGTGACAGGAAGCTGCCGAACGTGTTTTCATTTTAAGCTTTTAATTTTCTCTCTGAAGCCAAAGATACTAAGCCTCGCTGCATGGGTGTTAACCACGGATAATCAAGAGTTCAGCCTCTAATCAACAAGAGTTCAGCCTCTAATCAACAAGAGTTCAGCCTCTAATCAGTTCAGCCTCTAATCAGTAAGAGTTCAGCCTCTAATCAGTTCAGCCTCTAATCAGTAAGAGTTCAGCCTCTAATCAGTAAGAGTTCAGCCTCTAATCAGTAAGAGTTCAGCCTCTAATCAGTAAGAGTTCAGCCTCTAATCAGTTCAGCCTCTAATCAGTAAGAGTTCAGCCTCTAATCCGTAAGAGTTCAGCCTCTAATCAGTTCAGCCTCTAATCAGTAAGAGTTCAGCCTCTAATCCGTAAGAGTTCAGCCTCTAATCCGTAAGAGTTCAGCCTCTAATCCGTGAGAGTTCAGCCTCTAATCCGTGAGAGTTCAGCCTCTAATCAGTTCAGCCTCTAATCAACAAGAGTTCAGCCTCTAATCCAAGTGTTCAGCCTCTAATCCGAAAGTGTTCAGCCTCTAATCCGAAAGTGTTCAGCCTCTAATCCGTAAGAGTTCAGCCTCTAATCAGTATCTGCATCGCTGGCGCCGTGCCGAAAGAGGAGCGCGTCACCGCCAACCAAACTCTGTGCAATTTTCAGCGAATTTAAGAAACTCCCCAAAATGTCTCTAACTCTTTGTTCCAATAAGCCTCATGCTAACGGGCCAGCGGGTTGATATATTTACTGATATGATGCAACATTAAATCAGACTCAGATCAACTGCGGACTCTTATTTACACAACAGGAAACTGACGTATTATTTACATCATTTGTCTGACAGTTGGATAATGATTTGTGATTGTAGTTTTTTAAATATGTAGATAATTGTACAGAGTTTGGTTGGCGGAGGAATCAGCAAGTTGGGATCAGCTTTTAAGAGAAATATTCTCCAAAATAATAAATAATATAAAGGGTGGAAAGTAACTAAATACATGTACTACTACTAAAGTACAACTTTCAGGTATTTTCAGGTACTTGTATTTTACTCCATCGCAGGGGGAAATCTTGTAGGCCGACTAAACTGTCACACACCAAACTCTGTGCAATTTTCAGATAATTTAAGAAAGGCCCCAAAATGTCTCATTTTATTTATTCAATCAGATATTTTATGTACTTTTATTATTTTGTCCATTTACTGAGTTTGTTTTGGTCCCTAAAATGTTAAAAACTTCATAAATGTCCAAGGTTGACTTTAATATCCAGTAAAAAAAGACAGGCAACAGATCTTCACAACAATCTTTTATTAACGTCTAAAACTTCCCGTCGTTTGCTCCATAAAATGTTAAAAATGTTCAGTTTGACTCGTACGTTTCTCCAGAAAACATCTTTCAATGGTTAGGATGGAGCTCTACATCCTGGGACTTTGGGTCAGGATGGAGCCCTACATCCTGGGACTTTGGGTCAGGATGGAGCTCTACATCCTGGGACTTTGGGTCAGGATGGAGCCCTACATCCTGGGACTTTGGGTCAGGATGGAGCCCTACATCCTGGGACTTTGGGTCAGGATGGAGCCCTACATCCTGGGACTTTGGGTCAGGATGGAGCCCTACATCCTGGGACTTTGGGTCAGGATGGAGCCCTACATCCTGGGACTTTGGGTCAGAATGGAGCTCTACATCCTGGTACTTTGGGTCAGAATGGTGCTCTACATCCTGGGACTTTGGGTCTGAATGGCTCCCTACATCCTGGGACTTTGGGTCAGAATGGAGCTCTACATCCTGGGACTTTGGGTCAGAATGGAGCTCTACATCCTGGTACTTTGGGTCAGAATGGTGCTCTACATCCTGGGACTTTGGGTCTGAATGGCTCCCTACATCCTGGGACTTTGGGTCAGGGTGCAGGCCTACATCCTGGGACTTTGGGTCAGGGTGCAGGCCTACATCCTGGGACTTTGGGTCAGGGTGCAGGCCTACATCCTGGGACTTTGGGTCAGGGTGCAGGCCTACATCCTGGGACTTTGGGTCAGGGTTCAGGCCTACATCCTGGGACTTTAGCATCTGCATGTTGCACTAATATGTTCATCACTCAGCTGAGAGACTTTTAACCAATCAGAGTCAGTTATTAACAGGAAGTCTGTTCTTTCAGTCAAATGATTTTATTTTTCTAAACCATGTTCTCGCTCTGCTTCATCACATAAATATTAAATATGAAATCAATATTTAATGAAATCAATATTTAATGAAATCAATATATAATGATCACATGCTACGTCTTCGGCTCTTTGTTCCTACGGGAACTCACTGCTGGTCAAAGGTCAAAGGTCAAAAACGAAGAATTAAAACTCTGATCTGTTTAGGTTTCTATTGACTGTGAGTGAGTGAGTGAGAGAGGTGTGAGTGTGAGTGTGAGTGTGTGTGTGAGTGTGTGTGTGTGTGAGCGCGCACACACACAATGGGTCCGGAGACCCAGGATCTCCCCTGGTTCGTGGTCTGGGTTAAACAGGGTAAAGTCTAGTAGTATAATCCACTACGTAGTCTGACAGGCAGCCTTGTTTCCATGGCGACAGTCCGGTGTGTTGTTTCCATGGAGACGGTCCTGTGGCGCGTCGTCCTCCGGCGGATCCTGCGGCTGCACCAGGCCCTGCAGGTACCGGATGTAGCGGATGGCGGCCCGGAGCGTCTCCACCTTGCTGAGGCGTCTGTCGGCGCTGTGCCCCGGCAGCCGCTCCCGGAGCTCGGCGTAGCCCCGGTTCACGCAGCGCACGCGCTGCCGCTCGCGCTCGTTCCTCTTCTGGATGAACGCCGGCTCGAAGGGACACGCGTACACGCCGAAGGGTCCGTGGGGGTGGCAGGGCGCCAGGAGGGCCGCAGCCCGGCACCGGCGTCCGCAGCCCGGCACCGGCGTCCCGGTAGAGGAGGAACGGGCGGAGCCAGAGAGATCCTCGAAGCTGAAGCTCAGGTACGACGGCGGGGAAAAGGTGGAGCTCATCATGTGACCTACACACACACACACACATACACATTTAAATACATACACACGCACACACATACATATATACACACATACATACATATACACACATACATACATATGTATACACACATACATACGTACACGCACACATATACATACATACATACGTGTATACCTACATACGTACACACACATACATACATACGTATGCACACACATATACATACATACATACACACACATACATACATACATACGTACACACACATACATACATACATACATACATACGCACACACATATACATACATATGCACGCACACATATACATACATATGCACGCACACACACACATACATATGCATACATACATACATACATACATATGCACGCACGCACACACACATACATACATACATACATACATACATACATACATACATACATACATACATACATACATACATACATATACACGCACACACACGCATACATACACACATACATACATGCATGCATGTATGTATGCACACCACACACAGTATATATACACACACACATATACATACATACGCGCACACACACACACATACTTTTAGTTAACAGAAGAACGTTATCTTCTTTTTTAGGAACCAACAATAGAAAAAGTACACATAGAAATACTCAAGTAAAGTACTTAAACTACAGTTTACTGCTGATTGAACTTTATTCATTTAATTAATAAAGGATGAAAAATAAAGTTTATAACAAAAATATACACAATATAAACATGAGCTGCATAGTATGTATAGTACGTAGTACATATGTATATATACTATATACTATATATACAGTATGTATAGTATACAGTATGTATATGTATTACACAACGTATTATGAAGGATAAAGTGTGAAGTATAACGGCTAAAGTAAGAAGTATAATGAAGTATAACGGCTAAAGTAAGAAGTATAATGAAGTATAACGGCTAAAGTAAGAAGTATAACGGCTAAAGTAAGAAGTATAATGGCTAAAGTAAGAAGTATAATGAAGTATAACGGATAAAGTAAAGTATAATGAAGTATAAAGGCTAAAGTAAGAAGTATAATGAAGTATAAAGGCTAAAGTACGAAGTATTTATGAATTATAAAGGATAAAGTATTAAGTATAAAGGATAAAGTAAGAAGCATTATGAAGTATAAAGGATAAAGTAAGAGTATAATGAAGTATAAAAGATATAGTAAGAAGTATTATGAATTATAAAGGATTTAGTATTAAGTATAAAGGCTAAAGTATGAAGTATTATGAAGTTTAAAGGAGAAAGTATTAAGTTTACAGGAGAAAGTATGAAGTATTCTAAAATATTATGAAGTATAAAGGATAAAGTAAAAGTATTATGAAGTATAAAAGATATAGTAAGAAGTATTATGAATTATAAAGGATTTAGTATTAAGTATAAAGGCTAAAGTATGAAGTATTATGAAGTTTAAAGGAGAAAGTATTAAGTTTACAGGAGAAAGTATGAAGTATTCTAAAATATTATGAAGTATAAAGGATAAAGTAAGAAGTATTATGAAGTATAAAAGATAAAGTAAGAAGTATTATGAAGTATAACGAATAAAGAAGTATTATGAAGTATAAAAGATAAAGTAAGAAGTATTATGAAGTATAACGAATAAAGAAGTATTATGAAGTATAAAAGATAAAGTAAGAAGTATTATGAAGTTTAAAGGAGAAAGTATGAAGTATAATGCAGTATTCTGAAGTATAAAGGATTAAGTATGCAGTATTATGAAGTATAAAGGAGAAAGTATGAAGTATAATGAAGTTTAAAGGAGAAAGTATGAAGGATAATGCAGTATTCTGAAGTATAAAGGATAAAGTATGCAGTATTCTGAAGTATAAAGGATAAAGTAAGAAGTATTCTGAAGTATAAAGGATAAAGCAAGAAGTATTCTGAAGTATAAAGGATAAAGTATGCAGTATTATGAAGTATAAAGGATAAAGTATGCAGTATTATGAAGTATATACATTTCTTTGTCTCACCTTCAGAGCGTCTTCTTCTCTCCGTCTGACTCCTCG
>JABXJD010000657.1:195000-202500 GCA_013375575.1 Percina caprodes | reverse complement strand
CAGCCACCCTATAATAACCCACCCATCCTTCTTTATCTGGTATCGGGTCTTGGGGGCAGCAGCTCCAGCAGGGAACCCAACACTTCCCTTCCCCGAGCCACATCAACCAGCTCCGACTGGGGGTCGAGGTGTTCCCAGGCCAGGTTGAGATATAATCTCTCCACCTAGTCCTGGGTCTTTCCCAAGGCCTCCTCTCAGCTGGTCGTCCCTCCACCTAGTCCTGGGTCTTCCCCGAGGCCTCCTCCCAGCTGGACGTGCCTGGAACAGAGCTTCTCACCCTATCTCTAAGGGAGACGCTAGCCCCCCCTCCTGAGGAAACCCATTTTGGCCACTTGTACCCTGGATCTGGTTCTTTCGGTCATGACCCAGCCTTCATGGCCATAGGTGAGGGTTGCAACCAGAACTGCCCGGTAGATCGAGAGCTTTGCCTTCTGGCTCAGCTCCCTTTACGTCACATCGGTGCGATAAACTGAATGTAATACCCCGGGACCCGGTCATACGCCTTTTCCAGATCCTCAAAACACATGTAGACTGGTTGGGCATACTCCCAGGCTCCCTCCAGGATCCTTGCGAGAGTGAAGATCTGATCCGTTGTTCCACGATCAGGACAGAATCCACATTGTTCCTCTTCAATCCGAGGTTCGACTATCGGCCGAACCCTCCTCTCCAGCACCTTGGAGTAGACTTTACCAGGGAGGCTGAGAAGTGTGATACCCCTGTAATTGGCACACACCCTCTGGTCCCTCTTTTTGAAGAGGGGAACCACCACCCCGGTCTGCCACTCCTTAGGCACCGTCCCAGACCTCCATGCAATGTTAAAGAAGCATGTCAAACAAGACATCCCCTCCACACCCAGAGCTTTCAGCATTTCTGGACGGGTCTCATCAATCCCTGGGGCTTTGCCACTGTGGAGTTGTTTGACTACCTCAGCGACCTCCACCAGAGAAATTGACGACAATCCCCCATCATCCTCCAGCTCTGCCTCTACCACAGAGGGCGTGTCAGCTGGATTTAGGAGTTCCTCAAAGTGCTCCTTCCACCGCTCTATTACCTCCTCAGTTGAGGTCAACAACATCCCATCCTTACTGTATACAGCTTTGATGATTCCTCGCTTCCCCCTCCTGAGGTGGCGAACGGTTTTCCAGAAGCACCTTGGTGCCAACCAAAAGTCCTTCTCCAGGTCTTCTCCAAACTTCTCCAGGTCTTCTCCATGTCTTCTCCAAACTTCTCCAGGTCTTCTCCATGTCTTCTCCGTGTTTTTCAAGGACATTGCGTAGGACTTCTGATGTTCTCGGTAGGCCTGCCTATGAACAGTGACAACGTCCCATCCTTACTATATACATCTTTGATGATTCCTCGCTTCCTTCCTTAGCGGCACCTTGGTGCCAACCGAAAGTCCTTCTCCAGGTCATCTCCCACACCCGCTGCTTTGCCTCTGTCACGGCAGAGGCTGCAGCCCTTCGGGCCCGTCGGTACCTTGCTACTGCCTCCGGAGTCCCCTGGGGTAACGTATCCCGGAAAGACTCCTTCTTCATTCGGACAGCTTCCTTGACCACCGGTGTCCACCAGGGTGTTCGTGGGTTACTTCCCCTTGAGGCACCTAAGATCACAGCTCCCCGCCGCAGCTTAAGCAATGGAATCTTTGAACATTGTCCACTCAGGTTCAATGCCCCCAGCCTCCACAGGGATGCCCAAAAAGCTCTGCCGGAGGTGTGAGTTCATCGAACAGGGCCTCCTCTAGAAGTTCCCCATGTACCCGCCCTACCCATTTGGGCTGTCCAGAGTCTTCTCCCACCCCCGACCCAACTCACCACCAGATGGTGATCAGTTGACCCTTTCTTCACCCAGGTGTCCAAAACATACGGCCTCATATCAGATGAAACGATTATAAAATCGATCGTTGACCTTTGGCCTAGGGTGCTTTGGTACCACGTACACTTATGAGCACCCTAGGGTGCTTTGGTACCACGTACACTTATGAGCACCCTAGGGTGCTTTGGTACCACCTACACTTATGAGCTCCCTATGTTTAAACATGTGTTTATGATAGACAATCCAGGACTAGCACAGACGTTCAACAACAGACAACCACTCTGGTTTAGGTCAGGGACCCGGTCCTCCCAATCACGTCTCTCCAAGTATCTCCATCGCCCACGTGTGCGTTGAGGTTCCCCAGCAGAACTATGGAGTCTCCCACTGGAGCCCCATACAGGACTCCATTCAAGGTCTCCAAGAAGGCCGAATACTCCGAACTCTTGTTTGGTGCATATGCACAAACAGCAGTCAGAGTTCCCCCATCAGCCGGGAGTTTGTGAGTATGCCCACACCTGCCCGGCGCCTCACACCATGGGCAACTCCAGAGTAGGACAGAGTCCAACCCCTATCCAGGAGTACGGTTCCAGAACCGAGACTGTGCGTAGAGGTAAGCCCCCCAGATCCAACTGGTAGCGCTCCACCTCCCGCACAAACTCCGGCTCCTTCCCCCACAGAGAGGAGACATTCCTTGTCCCCAGAGCCAGCCTCTGCCGCCCCGGTCTGGTCTGTCGAAGCCCCTGACCTTCGCTGCCGACCCCATTAGTTCCTCCCACAGGTGGTGGGCCCATGGGCTGGAGAGAGAGGCGCCAAGTAGCTTTTTTGGGCTGTGCCTGGCCGGGCTTTGTGGCAAACCCGGCCACCAGGCGCTCGCCGATGAGCCCTCCGTCTGGGCCCGGGCTTCCTCCGGGCAGGGTCCCTCAATCCCTTCCTCGCTTATTCATAGGATCTTTGAATTCCGGGAACCATCACCTTACCGTGGTGAAGAGGTTTGTGTCCCTATGAACCTGAGGGCCGTGTTGTCTGGAGCTGTGTGCTCCTGGTAGGGTCTCCCATGGCAAAGTGGTCTCAGGGAGGGGCAAGACAATATATAACCCAGCCGTCCCCATAATAACCCAGCCATACCATAATAATCTAGCCATCCCATAATAACCCAGCCATACCATAATAACCCAGCCATACCATAATAACCCAGCCATACCATAATAATCTAGCCATCCCATAATAACCCAGCCATCCCATAATAATCTAGCCATCCCATAATAACCCAGCCATCCCATAATAACCCAGCCGTCCCCATAATAACCCAGCCATACCATAATAATCTAGCCATCCCATAATAACCCAGCCATACCATAATAACCCAGCCATCCCATAATAACCCAGCCATCCCATAATAACCCAGCCATCCCATAATAACCCAGCCATCCCCATAATAATCTAGCCATCCCATAATAACCCAGCCATCCCATAATAACCCAGCCATACCATAATAACCAAGCTGACTCCGTGTTCCAGGCCCTGTCCGGTCTGAGGGGACAGACGGAGGACATCCCGTGTGTGGTTGGAGACGAGCACGTCTGGACCAAAGACATCAGATATCAGCTATCTGTGAGTCCATCCTGACAGACATAAGGACAGGGCACAGACTTGAGGACGGGACAGACAGGAGACAGACATGAGGACAGAGGACAGGTGACAGACATGAGGACAGGAAACAGAGGACAGACATGGGGACAAACATTAGGACAGGTTGAACATGCTGAGTAGGGCTGCTCAGGGGGCGGGGACTTTCTGCGACTTTGTCTTATTCACGTACCCCCCAGAGTTGGATACCTCCATACATACCTCTCATCTCCGTACCGCTAGCCTAACCAGTTCCCTGCTAGCCTAGCTTAGCACAGATCCTGGAGGTAACCCATTCCTTGCTAGCCTACAGCTCCTTGCTAGCCTAGTTTAGCACAGATCCTGGAGGTAACCAGTTCCTTGCTAGCCTAGCTTAGCACAGATCCTGGAGGTAACCAGTTTCTTGCTAGCCTACAGCTCCTTGCTAGCCTAGTTTAGCACAGATCCTGGAGGTAACCAGTTCCTTGCTAGCCTAGTTTAGCACAGATCCTGGAGGTAATGAGTTCCTTGCTAGCCTAGTTTAGCACAGATCCTGGAGGTAATCAGTTCCTTGCTAGCTTAGCACTGTTTCTGTATTCTCTGACTTCCTGTTTGTATTCTCTGACTTCCTGTTTCTGTTTCTGTTTGAAGCCGTTCAACCACTCCCATAAAGTGGCGAAGTTCTGCTACGCTGACAAGGTGAGACCCTGACCCGCCAGAGAAAGTCCTCTATTTACTTACTGCTCTGCGTTGGGTTGGTTGTTTTTGTTGTTTTGAGTCTTTCTCCAGATGTGATGATGTAGTCCGTCACATGTTGTTACTAACTTCTGCTCTGCGTTGTATTTTGTTGTATTTTGTGGTATTTTGCTGGTTTTGTTGCATTTTGTGGTATTTTGCTGGTTTTGCTGGTTTTGAGTCCTCCTCCAGACTACGTGATGCTTCGTTAACAGGAGCTGATCAACAGAGCCATCGAGGCGGCGCTGGCAGCGAGGAGAGAATGGGACCTGAAGCCCGTCCAGGACCGAGCGCAGGTTCTGTTCAAGGCGGCCGACGTCATCAGTGGACCCAAGAGAGCCGAGATCCTCGCCAAGACCATGATCGGACAGGTACTGGACTGGGGGGGGCAGTTTTATTTATAGTATCAAATCCTAACAAGAGGTATCTGGAGACACTCAGAGCAGGTCTAGACCGCTCTATAATTTACAGATAGGGCAGGATGTAGTTTTCAAGACTGCGTGTGTGTGTCTCTGTGTGTCTCTGTGTGTGTGTGTGTGTGTGTGTGTGTGTGTGTGTGTCTCTGTCTCTGTGTGTGTGTGTGTGTGTGTGTGTGTGTGTGTGTGTGTGTGTGTGTGTGTGTGTGTGTGTGTGTGTGTGTGTGCTGCAGGGGAAGACGGTGGTCCAGGCGGAGATCGATGCGGCTGCCGAGCTCATCGACTTCTTCAGATTTAACGCCAAACACGCCGTTGATCTGGAGAAACAGCAGCCGCTCAACTCTGAGGGGACAACCAACACCATGCTGTACCGGGGCCTGGAGGTAATAACACAGTTATAACATTGTGCTGTACCGGGGCCTGGAGGTAATAACACGGTTATAACATTGTGCTGTACCGGGCCTGGAGGTAATAACACGGTTATAACATTGTGCTGTACCGGGGCCTGGAGGTAATAACACAGTTATAACATTGTGCTGTACCGGGGCCTGGAGGTAATAACACGGTTATAACATTGTGCTGTACCGGGGCCTGGAGGTAATAACACGGTTATAACATTGTGCTGTACCGGGGCCTAGAGGTAATAACACGGTTATAACATTGTGCTGTACCGGGGCCTGGAGGTAATAACACGGTTATAACATTGTGCTGTACCGGGGCCTGGAGGTAATAAAACGGTTATAACATTGTGCTGTACCGGGGCCTGGAGGTAATAACACGGTTATAACACCGTGCTGTACCGGGGCCTGAAGGTAATAACATGGTTATAACACTGGGGCCTGGAGGTAACAACACGGTTGTAACACCGTGCTGCACCGGGGCCTGTAGTTAATAACACGGTTATAACACCATGCTGTTCCGGGACATGGAGGTAATAACACGGTTGTAACACCATGCTGTTCCGGGGCCTGGAGGTAATAACACGGTTATAACACCATGCTGTACCGGGGCCTGGAGTTAATAACACGGTTATAACACCATGCTGTTCCGGGACCTGGAGGTAATAACACGGTTATAACACCATGCTGTTCCGGGACCTGGAGTTAATAACACGGTTATAACACCATGCTGTACCGGGCCTGGAGGTAACAACACGGTTGTAACACCGTGCTGTACCGGGGCCTGGAGGTAACAACACGGTTATAACACCGTGCAGTACCGGGGCCTGGAGGTAACAACACGGTTATAACACCATGCTGTACCGGGGCCTGGAGGTAACAACACGGTTATAACATCGTGCTGTACGGCCTGGAGGTAACAACACGGTTATAACACCGTGCTGTACCGGGCCTGGAGGTAACAACACGGTTATAACACCATGCTGTACCGGGCCTGGAGGTAACAACACGGTTGTAACACCATGCTGTACCGGGGCCTGGAGGTAACAACACGGTTGTAACACCATGCTGTACCGGGGCCTGGAGGTAACAACACGGTTATAACATCGTGCAGTACCGGGGCCTGGAGGTAACAACACGGTTGTAACATCGTGCTGTACCGGGGCCTGGAGGTAACAACACGGTTATAACACCGTGCTGTACCGGGGCCTGGAGGTAACAACACGGTTGTAACATCGTGCTGTACCGGGGCCTGGAGGTAACAACACGGTTATAACACCGTGCTGTACCGGGGCCTGGAGTTAATAACACGGTTATAACATCGTGCTGTACCGGGGCCTGGAGGTAATAACATGCTTGTCTGTGTCTCTCAGGGCTTCGTAGCTGCTGTGGCTCCTTTTAACTTCACTGCTATTGGTGGAAACCTGGCAGGTACTCCAGCTGTTATGGTGAGTACACACACACACACACACACACACACTCATACATACATACAAACACACTAACCCCCACACATACATATACACACACACTAACCCCCCCCACACACACACATGCACACACACACTAACCCCCCCCACACAGACACACACACACTAACCCCCACACATACACACAGACAACCGTGTGTGTGTTTTAACATGATGTGTATATATATATACACATACACAGAGTATTTGTGTATACGTGTGTGTGTGTGTGTGTGTGTGTGTGTGTGTGTGTGTGTGTGTAGGAGGGTCTATAGGCTAATAAGCTGTGTGTGTGTGTGCTGGTGTTTCCAGGGTAACGTGGTCCTGTGGAAGCCCAGCGACACGGCCGTGTCGGCCAGCTACGCCGTCTACAGGGTGCTGAGGGACTGTGGTCTCCCCCCCAACGTGGTCCAGTTCCTTCCGGCCGACGGCCCTGTGTTCGGAGACACCGTCACCGCCTCCCAGCACCTGGCCGGCATCAACTTCACCGGCAGCGTGCCGTAAGGATAGAGTGTGTGTGTGTCTGTGTGTGTGTGTGTGTCTCTGTCTGTGTGTGTGTGTGTGTGTGTGTGTGTGTGTGTGTGTGTGTGTGTGTGTGTGTGTCTCTGTGTGTGTGTGTGTGTCTGTCTCTGTGTGTGTGTGTGTGTGTGTGTGTGTGTGTGTCGTCTCTGTCTCTGTGTGTGTGTGTCTGTCTCTGTGTGTCTGTCTCTGTGTGTGTGTGTGTGTGTGTGTGTGTGTGTGAGAGAGAGACAGTTCCACTGTAATATTTGGGTCTGTTGTGTGTTTCAGGACGTTTAAGCGTCTCTGGAAGCAGGTGTCCCAGAACCTGGACTCGTACCGGACGTTCCCTCGGCTGGCCGGAGGTGAGACGCCGTTACCATGGATACCTCACTACTGTCAGACTACTGCGTTGTGATCTTTCTGTCCACGTTGCAGAGTACTGCGTTCTGATCTTTCTGTCCACGTTGCAGAGTGCTGCGTTGTGATCTTTCTGTCCACGTTGCAGAGTACTGCGTTCTGATCTTTCTGTCCACGTTGCAGAGTACTGCGTTCTGATCTTTCTGT
>JABXJD010000657.1:185000-187500 GCA_013375575.1 Percina caprodes | reverse complement strand
TCATCAGATCTTCGTGTTTCCATCGTCACGGTAACAGACTTTAGATGGTACAGCTGTCTGGTGCTGGACCAGCAGCAGTGTGTCAGCAGTGACCCTGTATGGTTGAGACCACCGTATGAGGTGGTCTACGGCTCAGAGGGACAGACCGCCGTGTTGCCGTGCAACGTCGCTGATTTTCAATTTTGACGGGAAGACAACACGAGGGTTAAGGCTGAATCCCATTTCTCCATCTTACCCCTACCCCTTGGCCCTCAAAACCAAGGGGTAGGGGGTAGGGGTGAACCCCCCCCTATGAAACGGGACACCACTTGGTGACATCACCATACAATATTGATCACAAACTTCCAAGATGGCGTCTCTGTTGATTGTGGGTTTTGACAACAGTGTCATATGCATTTATATATGTTTTAGTTATGTTATGTTCACCTTGGTGGTGCAGAGGCAGATGTTATCACACACACACACACACACACACACACACACACACACGTGTGATAGTATCACACAGGGACCAGGAGGACCCAGCAGCTGGTCCACTTTATACTATATATACCGTCCTGTATCACACTGGGACCAGGAGGACCCAGCAGCTGGTCCACTTTATACTATATATACCATCCTGTATCACACAGGGACCAGGAGGACCCAGCAGCTGGTCCACTTTATACTATATATACCGTCCTGTATCACACAGGGACCAGGAGGACCCAGCAGCTGGTCCACTTTATACTATATATACCGTCCTGTATCACACAGGGACCAGGACGACCCAGCAGCTGGTCCACTTTATACTATATATACCGTCCTGTATCACACAGGGACCAGGAGGACCCAGCAGCTGGTCCACTTTATACTATATATACCGTCCTGTATCACACAGGGACCAGGAGGACCCAGCAGCTGGTCCACTTTATACTATATATACCGTCCTGTATCACACAGGGACCAGGAGGATCCAGCAGCTGGTCCACTTTATACTATACACACCGTCCTGTATCACACAGGGACCAGGAGGACCAGCAGCTGGTCCCCTTTATTAAATCATGTGTTCATGTTGTCCCCGTTCATTATTGCATTGGTTCTGTATTATTGTAATCATTTGTAATTAATTCCTGTTCATGCACTTGTATATTGTTGTTGGTTATGATAGGGACACTGATGATATGGGGGGTCTGAATATCAGAACAGCTGTAGTTAATTTGTTTGTTTGTGGTCTTGTGTCTTTTTTTAGTTTTACACATCTGAAGCCTTTTATGTGTGTGTAAGTTATGGTTCTAATAGTTGATAATGGTTCTGTAATATAATATATTTAATATGTTTAATTTATCAGCAATAAAGACAGAATTTTGTTAAAATGTTTTTCTGAACATCAATGACGGTGATAACTGAAACAGATATACAACACACCGTGTGTGTGTGTGTGTGTGTGTGTGTGTGTGATAACATCTGCCTCTGCACCACCAAAGGGAACATAACATAACTAAAACATATATAAATGCATATGACACTGTTGTCAAAACCCACAATCAACAGAGACGCCATCTTGGAAGTTTGTGATCAATACTGTATGGTGATGTCACCAAGTGGTGTCCCGTTTCATAGGGGGGGGGGGGTTCACCCCTAGCCCCTACCCCTTGGTTTTGAGGGCCAAGGGGTAGGGGTAAGATGGAGAAATGGGATTCAGCCTAACTCACATCTCCCTAAAATAAAACTCAAAGACACCCGACAACCCGTCACAGTGGAGTTCCTCGATACGAGGGTCTTCTTTCACAGCTCTGGAGACCAGATGAACACACTAGCTACCAAAGTCTATTTCAAGGACACGGACCACCATGCAGGTCTCCTTAAGACAAGCTACCACCCCAAGGACACGGACCGCCATGCACGTCTCCTTAAGACCAGCTACCACCCCAAGGACACGGACCACCATGCACGTCTCCCTGAGACCAGCTACCATCCCAAGGACATGGACCGCCATGCATGTCTCCCTGAGACCAGCTACCACCCCAAGGACACGGACCTCCATGCACGTCTCCCTAAGACCAGCTATCACCCCAAGGACACGGACCTCCATGCACGTCTCCATAAGACCAGCTATCACCCCAAGGACATGGACCTCCATGCACGTCTCCATAAGACCAGCTATCACCCCAAGGACATGGATCGCCATGCACGTCTTTATAAGACCAGCTACCACCCCAAGGACACGGACCTCCATGCACGTCTCCCTAAGACCAGCTATCACCCCAAGGACACGGACCTCCATGCACGTCTCCATAAGACCAGCTATCACCCCAAGGACACAGACCGCCATGCACGTCTCCCTAAGACCAGCTACCACCCCAAGGACACATACAGAGGCCGCATCAAGTCCCAGCTGATACGCTTCCACAGGATCTGCACCTTCCCGGAGCACGTGGACGACCACCAGGACACTTTTTAGTGTGATGAGGTTGAGGTGTTACTCGAGGCGCTTCCTTAGAGGGGTCAAGGTGGAGGT
>JABXJD010000657.1:170000-172500 GCA_013375575.1 Percina caprodes | reverse complement strand
AGACTTCAGATACAGTATTAGGGGACCACTAAGGTCTATATAAAGAGACTTCAGATACAGTATTAGGGACCACTAAGGTCTATATAAAGAGACTTCAGATACAGTATTAGGGGACCACTAAGTGTGTGACAACATTATGGGATGGATCCCTACAGAGATAGACCTTTTAGTTAAAGAGGAAGATCCTTTTAGTTTAACATGAAACAGAAATCACCATCACCAAACCCACCAGACTCCATGTAAATAATCACTACTTTTAGCGTGTATAGAGCAGCATATCTCCACCAGACTCCATGTAAATAATCACTACTTTTAGTGTGTGTAGAGCAGCATATCTCCACCAGACTCCATGTAAATAATCACTACTTTTAGTGTGTATAGAGCAGCATATCTCCACCAGACTCCATGTAAATAATCACTACTTTTAGCGTGTATAGAGCAGCATATCTCCACCAGACTTCATGTAAATAATCACTACTTTTAGTGTGTATAGAGCAGCATATCTCCACCAGACTCCATGTAAATAATCACTACTTTTAGCGTGTATAGAGCAGCATATCTCCACCAGACTCCATGTAAATAATCACTACGTTTAGCATGTATAGAGCAGCATATCTCCACATGTAAATGGGTGAATTAAGAGTTTATTCCAACCAGACCAGAGTGGTGACTGTTGAACAGTGGAAAGATGAACCAAGACGGCTTTTGGTAGTTTTATGTAGTTTCTGTCCACTTTGAATGAAGTGTGTTTTACGATGATAAAAGCAGTGATTATTTACATGGAGTCTGGTGTAGGGATTGTAATGATGCTTGTGTTCCTCTTCCTGTTGTACAGGAAGCCTCTTGGTTTCCAGGATCTCGGTGCTCACCTGGAGAGACTTCTGTCTGAGGGAGAACCCGCTGAGGACATCAGAGGTAAAGTTAAAGTCTCCACCTGCTCACTGTGTTATTTATTGTACCTTTTTGTTTTTGGGCTTTTTCTGCCTTTAATTTTCAACAGGACAGTTAAGTGAGAAAAGGGAGAGAGACGTGCAGGAAATGGTCCCAGGTCGGATTCGCACCTTGGACCTCTAATAAACCTCTCAGTACATGTGCGCCTGCTCTAACACTGTCCACCCCGGCCACATATTGTACCTTTTAATGATGTTTGAGTCTGTGTTTCTTTAGATCAGGCTGTCGAAGGCCGTCTGGGTCCTCAGCCCGTCGTCCTCGATCACACCAGCGGGTTCGAAGGACTTCTGTTCGTAGATGATGATCTGCTCGGGGTAAGTCTCAGGGAGGTGTGTTCAGGTGCATTCTGGGAGGGCTGGTCTTACAGGGAGGTGTGTTCAGGTGCATTCTGGGAGGGCTGGTCTTACAGGGAAGTGTGTTCAGGTGCATTCTGGGAGGGCTGGTCATACAGGGAGGTGTGTTCAGGTGCATTCTGGGCGTGCTGGTCTTACAGGGAGGTGTGTTCAGGTGCATTCTGGGAGGCTGGTCTTACAGGGAGGTGTGTTCAGGTGCATTCTGGGAGGCTGGTCTTACAGGGAGGTGTGTTCAGGTGCATTCTGGGCGTGCTGGTCTTACAGGGAGGTGTGTTCAGGTGCATTCTGGGCGTGCTGGTCTTACAGGGAGGTGTGTTCAGGTGCATTCTGGGAGGGCTGGTCTTACAGGGAAGTGTGTTCAGGTGCATTCTGGGAGGGCTGGTCATACAGGGAGGTGTGTTCAGGTGCATTCTGGGCGTGCTGGTCTTACAGGGAGGTGTGTTCAGGTGCATTCTGGGAGGGCTGGTCTTACAGGGAGGTGTGTTCAGGTGCATTCTGGGAGGGCTGGTCTTACAGGGAAGTGTGTTCAGGTGCATTCTGGGAGGGCTGGTCATACAGGGAGGTGTGTTCAGGTGCATTCTGGGCGTGCTGGTCTTACAGGGAGGTGTGTTCAGGTGCATTCTGGGAGGGCTGGTCTTACAGGGAGGTGTGTTCAGGTGCATTCTGGGAGGGCTGGTCTTACAGGGAGGTGTGTTCAGGTGCATTCTGGGCGTGCTGGTCTTACAGGGAGGTGTGTTCAGGTGCATTCTGGGCGTGCTGGTCTTACAGGGAGGTGTGTTCAGGTGCATTCTGGGAGTGCATTCTGCTAGCTGCTGGGGGCTGACTGTGAATGTGTCCCCGGGGGGGTGTCTGTGTTTGTGTGTAACCATGGCAACAGCACACGCTTCTCTGTTGTTTTTGTTTCAGGTCATCGGCCACAGCAACTTCAGCTCCATCAGAGCCACCACGTGTGTCTATAAAGGTACCGACCTCTGTGTGTGTGTGTGTGTGTGTGTGTGTGTGTCTGTGTGTGTGTGTGTGTGTGTCTGTGTGTGTGTCTGTGTGTGTGTGTGTGTCTGAACACTCCTCCTTCCTGTCTGGTGTCTGCAGGTAAATGGGCGTACGAGGTCCTGATCTCCTCTCAGGGTCTGATGCAGATCGGCTGGTGCACCCTTAACTGTCGCTTCAACCAGGAGGTACACACACACACACACACA
>JABXJD010000657.1:162500-165000 GCA_013375575.1 Percina caprodes | reverse complement strand
GTTTCAGACAGGAAGTGGTGGTTTCAGACAGGAAGTGGTGGACAGGAAGTGGTGGTTTCAGACAGGAAGTGGTGGTTTCAGACAGGAAGTGCTTCTCCCTGCAGGACGAGCGGCTGGTGGAGACGGACTGTGCAGCGTGGAGACTTCATGGAGAACCAACCGTCCTCATCACTCTGGCTCACATCTTCAACCACTTCGCTCCTCATGGTAACGGGGGTGAGTGAGGGCGGGGGGTGAGGGGGTGTGGGGAGGGGTGGGGGGAGGAAGTGGGAGGGTGGGGGGTGAGTGGGGAGGTGGGGGGGGGGGGTGTTGGCCGTCACACATTTCATTTAGTGTCTTCTGGTGAATTTCTGGGAACTTTTTGGTTTTTTTTTCTGCTTCAGTTTCTGGTTCAGACGTCTTTTTTATGCAAAGTAGAACCCGACCGATATTATTATTATTATTATTATTATTATTATTATTATTATTATTATTATTATTTTTATTTTTATTATTATTATTTAATTTTTTAAATAATATTAATTCATCAGAATCATTTATAAGAAATAAATTATTCTGATTAATTAATATTTAAAAAATAAAAATGGACGGTCAACCATGTAATGTTTAATATATGGACAGATAGATGGGTGGATGGATGGAGGGATGGATGTATAGATGGATGGATGGATAGAAGGATGGATGTATAGGTGGATGGATGGAGGGATGGATGTATAGATGGATGGATGGATAGAAGGATGGATGTATAGGTGGATGGATGGATAGAGGGATGTATGTATGGATGGATGGAGGGATGATGTATAGATGTATAGATGGATGTATAGATGGAGGGATGGATGGATGGATGTATAGATGGATGTATAGATGGATGGCTGTATAGATGGATGGATGGATGGATGTATAGATGGATGGATGGATGGATGGATGTATAGATGGAAGGATGGAAGGATGGATAGATGGATGGAGGGATGGATGGGTGGATACTTTATGGATCCCCAATGGGAAATTCAAGGTCCCAGTAGCTTCCAGACATCACACACAAGTGTTGAGTACCTCCACACTGACCCCCCCTCAGTGGAGACCGGCAGCAGGGCTCAGACCAGAAACCCTGCACCATCTTCTGGTCATAGAAAGGTGGGGGGTGTAGGTGGTTTTTCAGATTAAATGTGTGTCCATATTACCTGGTTGTGTGTATTTTTTGCAGTGTAAAGTGTATTTCTTACAGTGTAAAGTGTATTTCTTACAGTGTAAAGTGTATTTCTTACAGTGTAAAGTGTATTTCTTACAGTGTAAAGTGTACCTGGTGGAGGACGTGCTGATGAACTTCCTGTTGGGGATTCTGGAGGGAGGGGGGTCGGTGGATGAACACCCCCTCATACAGCAGCTGCTGGATCTGTTCTGGCTGCTCATGGAGGTACAGACACACACACACACACACACACAGACTCACAAACAACACAACATGACGCTAAGATGCTGAAATGTTCGTCAGGTTACATCCAGAGTATCGAAAAATGAGACATTAAAACAACTAAGAAACATAAGTTTAACTTGAACTTTCTCTCTCTTGCTCTGTCTGTCTGTCTGTCTTTAGGATTATGAAGTGAACGAGTGTCTAAAGCAGCTGATGATGTCTCTTCTGAGAGCGTACCGCTTCTCTCCCATCATCCCCGACCTCGGCTTCCAGGTATCAGGGTTTATTTAACGTGAAACAGCCCCGAAATCACAATCACCAAACCCACCAGACTCTATGTAAATAATCACTACTTTTAGAGTGTATAGAGCAGCATATCTCCACCAGACTCTATGTAAATAATCAATACTTTTAGTGTGTATAGAGCAGCATATCTCCACCAGACTCCATGTAAATAATCACTACTTTTAGTGTGTATAGAGCAGCATATCTCCACCAGACTCCATGTAAATAATCACTACTTTTAGCATGTATAGAGCAGCATATCTCCACCAGACTCCATGTAAATAATCACTACTTTTAGCATGTATAGAGCAGCATATCTCCACCAGACTCCATGTAAATAATCACTACTTTTAGCATGAATAGAGCAGCATATCTCCACCAGACTCCATGTTAATAATCACTACTTTTAGCATGTATAGAGCAGCATATCTCCACCAGACTCCATGTAAATAATCACTACTTTTAGCATGAATAGAGCAGCATATCTCTACATGTAAATGGATGAATTAAGAGTTTATTCCAACCAGACCAGAGTGGTGATTGTTGGAACAGTGGAAAGATGAACCAAGACGGCTTTTGGTAGTTTTATTTAGTTTCTGTCCACTTCGAATGAAGTGTGTTTTACGATGATAAAAGCAGTGATTATTTACATGGAGTCTGGATCTGGTATCTGTTTCAGATCCACTACCTGCGTCTGACCACGGCCATCCTGCACCACGAGAAGTCCAGGAAGTACCTGCTCAACAACGTCTTATATCCTTCTGTTGTCACTGATAAGCAACAAATGCACACACACACACA
>JABXJD010000657.1:150000-157500 GCA_013375575.1 Percina caprodes | reverse complement strand
AAGGGCAGAAAAAAAATCAAAAAATGTCAACAACAAATGCAGAAATAAATCGCATAATTTCAGACAAAAAAATTTAAATTTAAGCAAAAAATTAAAAAAAAAATCAAAAAGTTTAAGCAACAAATGCAGATAAAATGTCTCATTTCAGCAAAAAAAGCAGAAAATTCTTAAAATTTCAGCAAAAAAGGCACAAAAAAATCAAAATTAAGAAACAAATGCAGAAAAAAATTAAATATCAGCAACAAATGCAGGAAGAAATCGTATAATTTCAGCAAAAAAAGCAGAAAATTCTTAAAATTTTAGCAAAAAGGGCAGAAAAACAAAACAAAAAATGTCAACAACAAATGCAGAAATAAATCGCATAATTTCAGACAAAAAAATTAAAATTTAAGCAAAAAATTAAAAAACAAAATCAAAAAGGTTAAGCAACAAATGCAGATAAAATGTCTAATTTCAGCAAAAAAAGCAGAAAATTCTTAAAATTTCAGCAAAAAAAATCAAAATTAAGAAACAAATGCAGAAAAAAATTAAATGTCAGCAACAAATGCAGAAATAAATCGTATAATTTCAGCAAAAAAAGCAGAAAATTCTTCAAATTTTAGTTAAAAAGGCACAAAAAATCAAAATATTTAAGAAACAAATGCAGAAAGAAAATCTTAAAATTCCAGCAACATAAAGGCAAAAAATTCTTAAAACTTTAACAAAAAGGGCAGAAAAACAAAACAAAAAATGTCAACAACAAATGCAGATAAAATGTCTAATTTCAGCAAAAAAAGCATAAAATTCTTAAAATTTCAGCAAAAAAGGCACAAAAAAATCTAAATTAAGAAACAAATGCAGAAAAAAATTAAATGTCAGCAACAAATGCAGGAAGAAATCGTATAATTTCAGACAAAAAAATCTAAATTCAAGCAACAAATGCAGGAAAAAATCTTACAATTTCAGCAAAAAAAGCAAAAAATTCTTCAAATTTTAGTTAAAAAGGCACAAAAAAATCAAAATATTTAAGAAACAAATGCAGAAAAAAATCTTAAAATTCCAGCAACATAAAGGCAAAAAATTCTTGAAATTTTAAGAAAAAGGGCAGAAAAACAAAACAAAAAAAATCAAAATGTCAACAACAAATGCAGAAATAAATCGCATAATTTAAGACAAAAAATTCAAATTTAAGCAAAAAATGCAGGAAAAAAACAAATATTTGAGCACCAAATGCAGGAAGAAGTCGTATAATTTGAGCCTTCACTCGGCGCTGACGCCTGCTCGTGTCTGGTGTCCAGCGGCCGTTCGGCGCCGCGGCGATGGGCGGCGCCTTGGCGCGGCCGAGCTGGCTGAGTTCTCCGACTCTGGGCCGAGCCAACCGCTTCCTGAGCACGGCCGCCGTCAGCCTCATGACCCCCCGCCGCCCCCCCGCCCAGCCGGAGAAGGTCAAGGTCCGCACGCTGGCCGTGGAGCACCGCACCGAGGACGACAGTGAGTCCCTGAACGCATCGCTTCATTCACACGGTCACGAGTCACCGATGAGAGGACAGGAGTCTGAAAACGTCACGTGTGTGTGTGTGTGTGTGTGTGTGTGTGTGTGTGTGTGTGTGTGTGTGTGTGTGTGTGTGTGCGTGTATAAAAAGGATACATAAATATTTCAATTTAAGTATTTTTAGTGATTATTTTATCTTTTTCTGACATCCTGGTCCTGTTGTCTCTGTTTTCTCGTGTCCCTCCACCCTGAAGTCGAGGGTAGCCATGGTAACGACGGCCTGTTGCTGGGGCGACCGCTGGAGGAGCCCGAGCAGCCAATGGCAGACAAGTCTCTGCTGGAGATCGTAGACGGCGTCGTGATGATGTACAACCTGAGCGTCCATCAGCAGCTGGGAAAGGTACACACACACACACACACACACACACACACACACACACACACACACACACACACACACACGGGGTGGTCCAGTGGTAGAGCAGGCGCACGTGTACTAAGAGGTGTTAGCCTCGATGCCGAGGTCCAGGGTCGAGTCTGACCTGTGACCATTTCCTTCCTCACTTCCTCTCTTCTCTTCCTCACTTCTTCTCTTCCTCTTCCTCACTTCTTCTCTTCCTCTTCCTCACTTCCTCTCTCCTCTTCCTCACTTCCTCTCTCCTCTTCCGCACTTCCTCTCTCTCCTCTTCCTCACTTCCTCTCTCCTCTTCCTCACTTCCTATCTCTCCTCTTCCTCACTTCCTATCTCTCCTCTTCCTCTCTTCCTCTCTCCTCTTCCTCACTTCCTCTCTCCTCTTCCTCACTTCCTATCTCTCCTCTTCCTCTCTTCCTCTCTTCTCTTCCTCTCTCTTCCTTACTCTCCTCTTCCTCTCTCTTCCTCTCTCTTCCTCTCTCCTCTTCCTCTCTTCTTCTCCAGATGGTTGTCGTTGCCGACGACGTCCACGAATACGCCGTCGCTCTGAAGGACACAGAGGAGAAGATCGCTCGCTGTCCCGCACGGGTAACACACACACACACACACACACACACACACACAGACACACACACACACACACACACACACACAGACACACACAGACACACACAGACACACACACACACAGACACACACACACAGACACACACACACAGACACACATACAGACACACACACACACAGACACACACACACAGACACACACACACACACACACACACACACACACACACACACACACACACACACACACACACACACACACACACACACACACAGACACACACACACAGACACACACACACAGACACACACACACACACAGACACACACACACACACACACACACACACACACACACAGACACACACATACACAGACACACATACAGACACACACACACACACACACACACAGACACACACACACACACACACACACACACACACACACACACACACAGACACACACACACACAGACACACACACACAGACACACACACACAGACACACACACACACACAGACACACACACACAGACACACACACACAGACACACACATACACAGACACACACACACAGACACACACACACACACACACACACAGACACACACAGACACACACACACACACACACACACACACACACACACACACACAGACACACACACACACAGACACACACAGACACACACACACACACACAGACACACACACACAGACACACACACACAGACACACACAGACACACACACACACACAGACACACACACACAGACACACACACACAGACACACACACACACAGACACACACACACAGACACACACAGACACACACATACACAGACACACACACACAGACACACACACACAGACACACACACACACACACAGACACACACACACACACACACACAGAGACACAGACACACACACACACACACACACAGAGACACACACACACACACACCCACACAGAGACACATACACACACACACAGACACACACACACAGCCTGTTTGGCTTTGACAAACAGAGGAATGTTTTTAACTTTAAAGTCTTAAGAGGAGACAAACAACAATGTAAGAAGTACTAACTGTTTCCTACTTCCTGCTTCTTACTTCCTGCTTCCTGTTTCCTACTTCCTGTTTCCTCAGAGAGCCGACATCCTGGACGAGCTGCAGAAAAGCCAGAAGGTGTTTGCAGAGAAACTGAACCACCTGTGCAGGAGACTGGCCTGGATCAACGCCACCATCTACTCCAAGGTACACCATGACCAGACCCTCCTCCACAGCTCTGTAGAGGAGGGTCTGGATCAACGCCACCATCTACTCCAAGGTACACCATGACCAGACCCTCCTCCACAGCTCTGTAGAGGAGGGTCTGGATCAACGCCACCATCTACTCCAAGGTACACCATGACCAGACCCTCCTCCACAGCTCTGTGCAGGAGGGTCTGGTCTGGAGGACCTGCTCTTGTTTATCGGCATTTCTTTAAACCAATCACAATCATGGTGGGCGGGGCTAAGCTCCAGACAGAACCACGGTGCCGCTGCTAAGAGACTCTGATTGGACAGATAGTCTAGCTAGCTCTCTGGATTTACCCTGCAGGTAACCATAGTAACCAGAGTCCTCAGAAACCAGCCACAGGTTAGAGCCCCAACACATAGACAGATAGTCTAGCTAGCTGTCTGGATTTACCCTGCAGAGATCTGAGGACCAGGTCACCAGAAGTCTGTCTGTCCAGGAGAAGATGCTGGATGTGTACTGGCTGCTGTCTGTCTGTCTGTCTCTCTTACTGCCTGTCTGTCTCTCTGGCTGTCTGTCTCTCCAGGAGAAGATGCTGGATGTGTACTGGCTGCTGTCTGTCTGTCTGTCTCTCTAACTGCCTGTCTGTCTCTCTGGCTGTCTGTCTCTCCAGGAGAAGATGCTGGATGTGTACTGGCTGCTGTCTGTCTGTCTGTCTCTCTAACTGCCTGTCTGTCTCTCTGGCTGTCTGTCTCTCCAGGAGAAGATGCTGGATGTGTACTGGCTGCTGTCTGTCTGTCTGTCTCTCTTACTGCCTGTCTGTCTCTCTGGCTGTCTCTCCAGGAGAAGATGCTGGATGTGTACTGGCTGCTGTGCGTCTGTATCCGGACCATCGAGCACGCCGACTCCACCGGCTCTCTGTTCGCCTTCGCTCCGGAGTTCTACCTCAACGTGGCGATGAACGCGTACAGCGCTCTGAAGAACTACTTCAGCCCTGCCAACAGCATGGAGGACCTGCCAGGTAACCACGGCAACCAGTCATGGCCGGGGGATCACACACTCACACACACACACACTCTCACACACACCTTTCGTTCGCCGGTCACTCGAGACGAGTCTGTCCTCTCTGTCGGGTCGTCTTACTGGTGGATCCTCAGGGGGCTGTAAAGGCCAATCCCTGATCCACAGATTCAGCTGCTATGTGGCCATTGGAAGGTGGAGGTGGGGTGTGGGTGTGGGGGTGGGGTGTGGGGGTGGAGCCTTTCTCTGTTTGTCTCCCCCCCAACTCAACATCAGTTGACATCTTCCCCCCTCTCTTCACCCGAGTGTCCAAAACATACGGCTCAGATCAGGTGAAACATTATAACATCGATCATTGATCTTCGGCCTAGGGTGCTCTGGTACCACGTCCACTTATGAGCACCTTAGGGTGTTCTGGTACCACGTACACTTATGAGCATCCTAGGGTGCTCTGGTACCCTAGGGTGCTCTGGTACCAAGTCCACTTATGAGCACCCTATGCTTCAACATGGTGTTTGTTATGGACAATCCATGACTAGACCAGAAGTCCAACAACAGACAACCACTCGGGGTTAGATCAGGGACCCGGTCCTCCCAATCAGTCTCTCCAAGTATCTCCATCATTGCCCATGTGTGCGTTGAAGTCAGAACTATGGAGTTCCCCACTGGAGCCCCATACAGGACTCCATTCAAGGTCCTCCACTGGAGCCCCATCCAGGACTCCATTCAAGGTCTCCAAAAGGGCTGAGTACTCCAAACTCCTGTTTCGTGCATATGCACAAACAACAGTCAGAGTACCCCCCCCAGAGTAGGGCTGACTCCAACCCCTATCTAGGTGTATGGGTCCAGAACCGAGACTGTGCGTAGAGGTAAGCCCCACCAGATCTAACTGGTTGCGCTCCACCTCCCGCACAAGCTACGGCTCCTCACAGAGTGGAGACAGTCCACGACCCCAGAGCCTCTGCCCCCCGGTCTGGTCCATTGAAGACTCTGACCTTCACCGCCACCCATGTGGCAGCGCACCCAACCCCAGTGGTTCCTCCCACAGGTGGGTCCCATGGGCTGGGTAGAGAGGAGCCACGTAGCTTCTTCGGTCTGTGCCCCGGCCGGGCTCCATGGCAAACTCGACCAGGCGCTCGCTGGCGAACCCCCGTCTGGAGGCAGTCCCAGACGGGGGCCCGGGGCTTTCTCCGGGCAGATTCACTCTATCTCCCTCTCGGTGAATCATACGGGGTTTTTGAACCATTCTTTGTCTGGCCCCACACCTGTGTCCACTTTGCCATGGGAGACCCTACCAGGAGCACAAAGCTCCCGATAACACGGCCCTCAGGTTCATAGGGACACAAACCTCTCCACCACGATAAGGTGATGGTTCCCGGAGAAAACCATCACCTTATCGTGGTGGAGAAGCAATGGTTAACCTCAGAGTCTATATCGGCTTTGGGAGAGAGAAGGCTCCCAAGGTCGGGGACGGGGTCCACGCTTCAGAGTGGTCCACTTTGCTGATGGGCTGGAGTGATGGCTGGTTGGGTGGTGGTTGATACAGAACCTGAGTTTTCTTGATGCTCAAGGCCGACCCCAGGGCTCTGTATGCCTTGGCAAAGGCCTTTGGGATGCCCTGGAGGTCTTCAGCCCTGGAGGTCTTCAGCCCTGGAGGTCTTCAGGGGAGTGTCATCGGCGTATTGCAGCTCCCTGAAGGTGGTGTTCCTGACTCTGCTCTTGGCTTTGAACCTGTTTAAGTTGAAGAGCCAGCCTTCAGTCCTGTAAAGGATTGGGATCCCCTGTGGCAACTCTTGGCCTGTGAGGTGTTGAATGGCTGCAATGAAGATGGCAAATGGGGGGTTGCAATGGTACATCCCTGTTTGTAAATGTGGCCCAGGTTCAGACCCCCTGTTGCTCAGCAACGGGGCTGCCATGCCGGCATGCAGTAGCATCAGGACACGGCTGTATCTGCTCCACAGGGCCTCCGTCACGTCTGGAAAGGCCACGTACTGAGGCAGTCCTTGGTCCAGACACTGTTCTTGTAGTTGGGGAGCAGAAAAGATCACGTCAGTTGTTTCCCTACACACACACACACACACACACACACACACACACACACACACACACACACACACACACTGCAGTGTCACACACACACGCACACACGCACACACACACACACACACTGCAGTGTCACACACACACACACACGCACACACACGCACACACTGCAGTGTCACACACACACACACACACACACACACACACACACACGCACACACTGCAGTGTCACACACACCAGCTCTCTGCTATTTCAGCGACTCAGCAGATCTGTGTCAGTTTGATTGTAATGTCTTCTGTCAGGTAAACACCTCAGCACATCTGTGTGTGTGTGTGTGTGTGTGTGTGTGTGTGTGTGTGTGTGTGTGTGTGTGTGTGTGTGTGTGTGTGTGTGTGTGTGTGTGTGTGTGTGTGTGTGTGTGTGTGTGTGTGTGTGTGTGTGTGTGTGTGTGTGTGTGTGTGTGTGTGTGTGTGTTTTATCCTCAGGCTACGAACAAACTCTGACCCAACTGGCTGCTATCCTCGCCAAGCACTTTGCTGATCCACGGATAGTAGGGACAGGTAGCACACATACACACACACACACACACAGAGAAAGACACACACACACAGAGAAACACACACACACACACACACACAGAGAAACAGACACAGACTCTTACAGAGACACACATATAGAAACACATATATAGAAACACACACACTCTCACACACATACACACACACACACACAGACACA
>JABXJD010000657.1:140000-145000 GCA_013375575.1 Percina caprodes | reverse complement strand
GGGGATGTTGTGGATGGAGGGGGACGGAGGGGACGGTGGGGACGTGTGTGTAGTTGTGAGTGTGTGGTTGTGAGTGTGTAGCTGTGTGTAGTTGTGAGTGTGTAGCTGTGTGTAGTTGTGAGTGTGTAGCTGTGTGTAGTTGTGAGTGTGTAGTTGTGAGTGTGTAGCTGTGTGTAGTTGTCAGTGTGTAGCTGTGTGTAGTTGTGAGTGTGTAGTTGTGAGTGTGTAGCTGTGTGTAGTTGTCAGTGTGTAGCTGTGTGTGTAGTTGTGAGTGTGTGTGTGTGTAGTTGTGAGTGTGTAGCTGTGTGTGTAGTTGTGAGTGTGTGTGTGTAGTTGTGAGTGTGTGTGTGTAGTTGTGAGTGTGTAGCTGTGAGTGTGTGCAGCTGTGTGTAGCTGTGAGTGTGTAGCTGTGAGTGTGTAGTTGTGAGTGTGTAGCTGTGTGTAGCTGTGAGTGTGTAGCTGTGAGTAACTGTGTGTAGCTGTGAGTGTGTAGCTGTGAGTGTGTAGTTGTGAGTGTGTAGCTGTGAGTAACTGTGTGTACCTGTGAGTGTGTAGCTGTGAGTAACTGTGTGTACCTGTGAGTGTGTAGCTGTGAGTGTGTAGCTGTGAGTGTGTAGCTGTGAGTGTGTAGCTGTGAGTGTGTAGCTGTGAGTGTGTAGTTGTGAGTAACTGTGTGTAGCTGTGAGTGTGTAGCTGTGAGTGTGTAGCTGTGAGTGTGTAGCTGTGAGTGTGTAGCTGTGAGTGTGTAGTTGTGAGTAACTGTGTGTAGCTGTGAGTGTGTAGCTGTGAGTGTGTAGTTGTGAGTGTGTAGTTGTGAGTGTGTGGTTGTGAGTGTGTAGCTGTGTGTAGTTGTGAGTGTGTAGCTGTGTGTAGTTGTGAGTGTGTAGCTGTGTGTAGTTGTGAGTGTGTAGTTGTGAGTGTGTAGCTGTGTGTAGTTGTCAGTGTGTAGCTGTGTGTAGTTGTGAGTGTGTAGTTGTGAGTGTGTAGCTGTGTGTAGTTGTCAGTGTGTAGCTGTGTGTGTAGTTGTGAGTGTGTGTGTGTGTAGTTGTGAGTGTGTAGCTGTGTGTGTAGTTGTGAGTGTGTGTGTGTAGTTGTGAGTGTGTGTGTGTAGTTGTGAGTGTGTAGCTGTGAGTGTGTGCAGCTGTGTGTAGCTGTGAGTGTGTAGCTGTGAGTGTGTAGTTGTGAGTGTGTAGCTGTGTGTAGCTGTGAGTGTGTAGCTGTGAGTAACTGTGTGTAGCTGTGAGTGTGTAGCTGTGAGTGTGTAGTTGTGAGTGTGTAGCTGTGAGTAACTGTGTGTACCTGTGAGTGTGTAGCTGTGAGTAACTGTGTGTACCTGTGAGTGTGTAGTTGTGAGTGTGTAGCTGTGAGTGTGTAGCTGTGAGTGTGTAGCTGTGAGTGTGTAGCTGTGAGTGTGTAGTTGTGAGTAACTGTGTGTAGCTGTGAGTGTGTAGCTGTGAGTGTGTAGCTGTGAGTGTGTAGCTGTGAGTGTGTAGCTGTGAGTGTGTAGTTGTGAGTAACTGTGTGTAGCTGTGAGTGTGTAGCTGTGAGTGTGTAGCTGTGAGTGTGTAGTTGTGAGTAACTGTGTGTAGCTGTGAGTGTGTAGTTGTGAGTGTGTAGCTGTGAGTGTGTAGTTGTGAGTAACTGTGTGTAGCTGTGAGTGTGTAGCTGTGAGTGTGTAGTTGTGAGTGTGTAGTTGTGAGTGTGTAGTTGTGAGTGTGTAGTAGATAACAAGGATTATCAGACTTGATGAACACCGGAGATTCTCCCAGCTCTCCTCCTCTTCTCCTCCTCTTCTTCTTCACTTCTCGTTCACTTTTCCTTCTCTCTGTCTCCTTCTCTCCGTCCTTCTCTCTGTCTCCTTCTCTCTGTCTCCTTCTCTCCGTCCTTCTCTCTGTCTCCTTCTCTCCGTCCTTCTCTCTGTCTCCTTCTCTCTGTCTCCTTCTCTCCGTCCTTCTCTCTGTCTCCTTCTCTCTGTCCTTTCCTCCATCCTTGTCTCTGTCTCCTTCTCTCCGTCCTTCTCTCTGTCTCCTTCTCTCCGTCCTTCTCTCTGTCTCCTTCTCTCTGTCTCCTTCTCTCTGTCTCCTTCTCTCTGTCCTTCTCTCTGTCTCCTTCTCTCTGTCTCCTTCTCTCTGTCTCCTTCTCTCCGTCCTTCTCTCTGTCTCCTTCTCTCCGTCCTTCTCTCTGTCTCCTTCTCTCCGTCCTTCTCTCTGTCTCCTTCTCTCTGTCTCCTTCTCTCTGTCTCCTTCTCTCTGTCTCCTTCTCTCCGTCCTTCTCTCTGTCTCCTTCTCTCTGTCTCCTTCTCTCTGTCTCCTTCTCTCTGTCCTTTCCTCCGTCCTTCTCTCTGTCTCCTTCTCTCTGTCTCCTTCTCTCTGTCCTTTCCTCCGTCCTTGTCTCTGTGTCCGTCTCCCTGCTCCCGTTAATCCTGTCAAATCCCCGTTCACCCTTTATTTCATATTAATAACGGAGTATTTTAAAGGTCATGTTTTTGTGAGTGGAGCCTGGTGGCTGTGCAGAGAGCAGCGCTAACGGCCGTGAAGGCTGTCTGACGGCGAGGGAAATAACATCCTCAAACGTCGTCATGGCGACAACATAACAGCGAGGTGAAGCGCTGAAAATATTATAAATATAGCGAACACTTAAAGTGATAAACAGCAGATGATTTAAGGCCTCAACGTGTAATCTGTTGAGTTCTCCCCGTCCACACCAGACTCCATTCACAAAAACACACATTTAGCTCCCAGAGGGTCTGGATCATGGTTTCCAGGGTATTTGGACCTGTCTCCTGTCCTCTGATTGGACCGTTTGTCCACCTTTCTCCTGTCCTCTGATTGGACCGTTGTTGTCTCCTGTCCTCTGATTGGTGCAGAGCCGTGTCCGTCCCTGCTGCTGCAGAGACACATGGCGGAGCTGCTGAGCGTGGACAGAGACATGGCCGCCTCGTTCCTCAACAGCGTCCTGAACCAACTGAACTGGGCCTTCTCCGAGTTCATCGGCATGATCCAGGAGGTCAGACACACACACACACACACACACACACACACACACACACACACACACACACACAGACACACACACACACACACACACACACACACACACACACACACACACACACACACACACACACAGACACACACACAGACACACACACACACACACACACACACACACACACACACACACACACACACACACACACACACACACACACACACACACACACACACACACACACACACACACACACACACAGACACACACACAGACACACACACACAGACACACACACACACACACACACACAGACACACACAGACACAGACACACACAGACACAGACACACACACACAGACACACACACAGACACACACACAGACACACACACAGACACACACACACAGACACACACACACACACACACAGACACACACAGACACACACAGACACAGACACACACACACACACACACACACACACACACACACACACACAGACACAGACACACACTGTTATTAAGCCAAACATACCATAATATTTCTTCTCTCAGATCCAACAGGCTGCAGAACGTCCTGAGAGGAACTTTGTGGACACTCGTCAGCTGAAGGTGATCCCACTGACTTCATTAATAACCTGCTTTATTTATATATATATATATATATATATATATATATATATATATATATATATATATATATATATATATATACAGGTAAAAGCCAGTAAATTAGAATATTTTGAAAAACTTGATTTATTTCAGTAATTGCATTCAAAAGGTGTAACTTGTACATTATATTTATTCATTGCACACAGACTGATGCATTCAAATGTTTATTTCATTTAATTTTGATGATTTGAAGTGGCAACAAATGAAAATCCAAAATTCCGTGTGTCACAAAATTAGAATATTGTGTAAGGGTTAAATTTTGAAGACACCTGGTGCCACAAAGTAATCAGCTGATTAACTCAAAACACCTGCAAAGGGCTTTAAATGGTCTCTCAGTCCAGTTCTGAAGCCTACACAAACATGGGGAAGACTTCAGATTTGACAGCTGTCCAAAAGGCGACCATCGACACATTGCACAAGGAGGGAAAGACACAAAAGGTTATTGCTGAAGAGGCTGGCTGTTCTCAGAGCTCTGTGTCCAAACACATTAATAGAGAGGCAAAGGGAAGGAAAAACTGTGGTCAGAAAAAGTGTACAAGCGATAGGGATCACCGCGCCTAGTCAAGATTGTGAAAAAAGATTCACAAGGAGTGGACAGCTGCTGGAGTCAGTGCTTCAAGATCCACCACCAAGAGACGCTTGAAAGACATGGGTTTCAACTGCCGCATACCTCGTGTCAAGCCACTGTTGACCAAGAAACAGCGCGAAAAGCGTCTCACCTGGGCTAAGGAAAAAGAGCTGGACTGCTGCTGAGTGGTCCAAAGTCATGTTTTCTGACGAAAGCAAATTTTGCATTTCCTTTGGAAATCGAGGTCCCAGAGTCTGGAGGAAGACAGGAGAGGCACAGGATCCACGTTGCCTGAAGTCTAGTGTAAAGTTTCCACCATCAGTGATGGTTTGGGGTGCCATGTCATCTGCTGGTGTCGGTCCACTCTGTTTCCTGAGATCCAGGGTCAACGCAGCCGTCTACCAGCAAGTTTTAGAGCACTTCATGCTTCCTGCTGCTGACCTGCTCTATGGAGATGGAGATTTCAGGTTCCAACAGGACTTGGCGCCTGCACACAGCGCAAAATCTACCCGTGCCTGGTTTACGGACCATGGTATTTCTGTTCTAAATTGGCCAGCCAACTCCTGACCTTAGCCCCATAGAAAATCTGTGGGGTATTGTGAAAAGGAAGATGCAGAATGCCAGACCCAAAACGCAGAAGAGTTGAAGGCCACTATCAGAGCAACCTGGGCTCTCATAACACCTGAGCAGTGCCAGAAACTCATCGACTCCATGCCACGCCGCATTAATGCAGTAATTGAGGCAAAAGGAGCTCCAACCAAGTATTGA
>JABXJD010000657.1:120000-135000 GCA_013375575.1 Percina caprodes | reverse complement strand
TGAGCTCCTCCATAGTTTAGCTGAGTTTCTTACTTCAAAAGGGATTTGACCTTTCACCTTCACCTGCAACCAGTCAGTGGAGCTGGGCTGAAGCATTTGATAGGCTAAAGTGAATTTGAATGTATTGGCTAGTAGTTTAGCATGCTAACATGCTAAACTAAGAAAGCTAAACAGTAAACATTAAACCCACTAAACATCAGCATGTTAGCCTAGTCATTGTGAGCATGTTAGCATGCTGATGTTAGCATTTAGGTTTATTGGTTTCCTTAACAGGAACAGTGGTGATTAATAAACACTGGTATAAGAGTTAGCCAAGAGGCTGTTTGTCATCTTTAGTCCCTGTACAGATGTTACCTTACTGTACCTGTCATAGTACAGCCTCATAGAGCTGCTGTAGACTCTGGTTTATCTGGAACATAATGATTTAATCAAAAGTTTACAACCTTATTATATCTGCAGAGTAAAGAGTGGAAGTACATCTCACTTTGTTCTATTTTAAGTAAATAGAACTTATGTAAATATAATTTGAGATATGAGTGATGCACCCACCTGTAGGATACAGTGACAGTATAAGAAGACATTATTTATTCTTCCAGACTACCTTCTTCTTAGTTGCCCCCACTATTTGCTGTCCCTGTTCACATTATATGAATGCATGGAGACAGCACTGTGGCACAACAGACAGAGCTCACATAGCAAAGTGAGCACAAATACTGTATTGCTGCTGTGTTTAAAATATACATGTTGTTACCTTATAGTAACGTGTTATCAGTTAACATTATTTAAATGCACGTTGACAGAATATGCAGCTTCATTTCCCTACAGGGCAGAGTTACAGTACAGTAAAGCACAACGTCCCAATAGGTCTGATGGTTTAGGGGCTACAGGAGCAAGTGGCAGCTCCTGTATTTGGACAGTTTATTGTGGCATCACGTTGGACAGCCGGTGGCTGACATGTTTGCCTCCCCAGAGAATAATCAGGGTCCTGTAAGGTGTTCCTGGGGAGGGAACTGAATGGGACAGCAGGCCTCACCTCACAGCCTGGGGAGACACTGAAGGTCGTTTTATGGTTGTGCAGAGGTGCCACACAGCGCTTTCTCTGTAGGCTACGCAAGTGGTCTGATGTTTATACGCTTATGTGCTGGTGTGTGCGTTAAGCCAGCGCGTGTGTGTGTGGGGGGGGTATGGGTGATAAAGCGAGGTAGAAGTGAGAGACTGACGATTCTCTTCAGAGTGTGTAGTGACTCTAGATAGTGAGAGAAACAAAGTGTCTCCCCTGTGCTTTCTGACCAAGGTGAGACATCTTCAGCAGGACTAGTTAACCCTCTCCTTGATTTCATGTTTATGGAGAAAGAGAACCAGGAAATGAGTCGGGGGGGAAATGGAACGCTACCAAGCCAAAGCTGAGCGACGTGCGTCGCCACAATGTGTAGTTATATTTTTTGAGGGGTGCACGTCAGGCTATGGCATAGGGTCTGGTGTAGACACAAAGGGGTCTGCGGGGGTACGCCATTGATTCCTCCACAGCTTTATCATTGCTGTTTGGCCACTTTCTGCCAGGTGCATCAATGTTGGGCACTTTAAGGGAGAGACACACCTGTTCTTGGGAGTTTCTGCCTTCACAATAATTCAGCAAAGTAAATGTACATCCACAATACTTTACTTTTTAGCTGACTTTATATTAGCTTACAAACTAGTAAATCAGTGAGCACATGTAATGGACCTTAGGATCCATTACATGGACATGAACCCTGATTAATTTGAAAGCTGTAGAAATAAAGAACACTTTAAAAGTAATACTATATGTTGTGTTGTTGCTGCAGACTAATTGTCTACAGCAATTTAACATAACTAACAACCTATAACACCGAGAATCAGCATGTGTTGAATATGGAGAAATTAAAAAGAGACAAAATCTTCAATTTCCAATAAGGTGAAAAGTGAAACTAAATTGATAAATAGACAGTGAACAGAGAGAAATAAAACATATAAATTTATAGGATGAAACATGAGTTAGGCATACAAACTACAAGTTGTTGATTCATTATTGTATGTAAAGCATCCCACTTTCACTAACCTTTATTCTTCTTTATGTTATTATTTAATTTTAACTATGGTCATTTTAAGCTGTAGCACTGAACTGGATGGTTTTATATTGAAAGATGATTTATTTTAATTTTACTAAAGTAAAAGGTCTGAGTACTTTTTCAACCACTCATAAAATAATATATATGATTAAACTTTACATTGAAGAGCGAGACATTAATGTTAAAGTTCTTATTTTGCAGTGATAGTTGTGATTTTTAACCCTGCAGCCTGTAAAACAGGCCTGAGAGTCAGAGGTGAATATTGTGTGGTTGTCTCAACTGCTGCAGCTCCCACTTAATTAATGGCCCATCAGGGGGGGCGCCCCCTGCTCTCAGCCACTCAGATGAGCAGGTGGGGGAAGGGCAGCTTTCTGTGAGAGCAGGTCACCTGCAGGTCACCTGCCCTCACAGAAAGCTGCCCTTCCCCCACCTGCTCGTAGAGTTGAAGCTCAGAGCTGAGGCATGAGACGAGAGGAGCGTGAGACAGGTTTCAAGGTTAAAGTGCATGATAGAAAGCACAAATAATATATTTAGCACTGATGCATTAAATTAAATTCTTACTGTAAGAAAATACCTGCACTAACACTGGAATTCAGCACAAAACTACACACAATGCAAAGAGTTGTTAAAAACACCACCTGGGCAGAACATGTCTGTTTAGCAGGAGTATTTCTTAAATACACTGCAGATACAGTTTTAGTTAAGTAGTTAGCATTTTTAGCATTATCAAATGGGATTTTACATTGCACTAATTAGCGTTGCAGCTAGTCGACATTACCTGCAATTAGCTACATGTTAGCAGGTAAATGTACTCACCAGTGTGGATTCAGGCCTCAGTGCACACTGTCATTTTATGATGTCTACATTAAGTATGAATTAACAACACTGATTAAATGAGCTCCTCCATAGTTTAGCTGAGTTTCTTACTTCAAAAGGGATTTGACCTTTCACCTTCACCTGCAACCAGTCAGTGGAGCTGGGCTGAAGCATTTGATAGGCTAAAGTGAATTTGAATGTATTGGCTAGTAGTTTAGCATGCTAACATAACATAAGAAAGCTAAACAGTAAACATTAAACCTGCTAAACATCAGCATGTTAGCCTAGTCATTGTGAGCATGTTAGCATGCTGATGTTAGCATTTAGGTGTATTGGTTTCCTTAACAGGAACAGTGGTGATTAATAAACACTGGTATAAGAGTTAGCCAAGAGGCTGTTTGTCATCTTTAGTCCCTGTACAGATGTTACCTTACTGTACCTGTCATAGTACAGCCTCATAGAGCTGCTGTAGACTCTGGTTTATCTGGAACATAATGATTTAATCAAAAGTTTACAACCTTATTATATCTGCAGAGTAAAGAGTGGAAGTACATCTCACTTTGTTCTATTTTAAGTAAATAGAACTTATGTAAATATAATTTGAGATATGAGTGATGCACCCACCTGTAGGATACAGTGACAGTATAAGAAGACATTATTTATCCTTCCTGACAACCTTCATCTCAGTTACCCCCCACACTATTTGCTGTCCCTGTTCACATTATATGAATGCATGGAGACAGCACTGTGGCACAACAGACAGAGCTCACATAGCAAAGTGAGCACAAATACTGTATTGCTGCTGTGTTTAAAATATACATGTTGTTACCTTATAGTAACGTGTTATCAGTTAACATTATTTAAATGCACGTTGACAGAATATGCAGCTTCATTTCCCTACAGGGCAGAGTTACAGTACAGTAAAGCACAACGTCCCAATAGGTCTGATGGTTTAGGGGCTACAGGAGCAAGTGGCAGCTCCTGTATTTGGACAGTTTATTGTGGCATCACGTTGGACAGCCGGTGGCTGACATGTTTGCCTCCCCAGAGAATAATCAGGGTCCTGTAAGGTGTTCCTGGGGAGGGAACTGAATGGGACAGCAGGCCTCACCTCACAGCCTGGGGAGACACTGAAGGCCGTTTTATGGTTGTGCAGAGGTGCCACACAGCGCTTTCTCTGTAGGCTACACAAGTGGTCTGATGTTTATACGCTTATGCGCTGGTGTGTGCGTTAAGCCAGCGCGTGTGTGTGTGTGTGTGGGGGGGGGTCTGGGTGATAAAGCGAGGTAGAAGTGAGAGACTGACGATTCTCTTCAGAGTGCGTAGTGACTCTAGATCATAGTGAGAGAAACAAAGTGTCTCCCCTGTGCTTTCTGACCAAGGTGAGACATCTTCAGCAGGACTAGTTAACCCTCTCCTTGATTTCATGTTTATGGAGAAAGAGAACCAGGAAATGAGTTGGGGGGGAAATGGAACGCTACCAAGCCAAAGCTGAGCGACTTGCGACGCCACAATGTGTAGTTATATTTTTGAGGGTGCACGTCAGGCTATGGCATAGGGTCTGGTGTAGACACAAAGGGGTCTGCGGGGGTACGCCGTTGATTCCTCCACAGCTTTATCATTGCTGTTTGGCCACTTTCTGCCAGGTGCATCAATGTTGGGCACTTTAAGGGAGAGACACACCTGTTCTTGGGAGTTTCTGCCTTCCCAATAATTCAGCAAAGTAAATGTACATCCACAATACTTTTTAGCTGACTTTATATTAATTTAGAAACTAGTAAATCAGTGAGCACATGTAATGGACCTTAGGATCCATTACATGGACATGAACCCTGATTAATTTGAAAGCTGTGGAAATAAAGAACACTTTAAAAAAAAGTAATACTATATGTTGTGTTGTTGCTGCAGACTAATTGTCTACAACAACTCAAACCTATAACACCAAGAATCAGCATGTGTTGAATATGGAGAAATTAAAAGGAGACAAAATCTTCAAGTTCCAATAAGGTGAAAAGTGAAACTAAATTGATAAATAGACAGTGAACAGAGAGAAATAAAACATATAAATTTATAGGATGAAACATGAGTTAGGCATACAAACTACAAGTTGTTGATTCATTATTGTATGTAAAGCATCCCACTTTCACTAACCTTTATTCTTCTTTATGTTATTATTTCATTTTAACTATGGTCATTTTAAGCTGTAGCACTGAACTGGATGGTTTTATATTGAAAGATGTTTTATTTTAATTTTACTAACGGGTCTGAGTACTTCTTCAACCACTCATAAAATAATATATATGATTAAACTTTACTTTGAAGAGCGAGACATTAATGTTAAAGTTCTTATTTTGCAGTGATAGTTGTGATTTTTAACCCTGCAGCCTGTAAAACAGGCCTGAGAGTCAGAGGTGAATATTGTGTGGTCGTCTCAACTGCTGCAGCTCCCACTTAATTAATGGCCCATCAGGGGAGGGCGCCCCCCTGCTCTCAGCCACTCAGACGAGCAGGTGGGGAAGGGCAGCTTTCTGTGAGAGCAGGTCACCTGCAGGTCACCTGCCCTCACAGAAAGCTGCCCTTCCCCACCTGCGTAGAGTTGAAGCTCAGAGCTGAGGCATGAGACGAGAGGAGCGTGAGACAGGTTTCAAAGCTGCAGCTATACACTTTTGGAAGGAGACGCTACAGCTAGCGGCCAGCTAGCTTTTGAAAGACTGGAGCGACTCAACTAAGGAAAAGACGACTTTTGAACTGTTTCTGTACAGGTAAGATTTTATCAACTCTAATTCTAAGCCTCCACATGTCACTTAATGCGGTTGGAATAAAATTATTTTGGCAGTTTTCAACTTTTTATTGCCAGTTCTAGTAAATTCTAACTACTAACTTAATTGTCATGCACTATATTTTTGTATAACTATGTGAACATATATTAGTTTAGAGATTTATTAGTTTTTAATAACATTGCAGTGACACCATTTAAAGTCAGTTTATATATATTTTCTGAAAATAAGAAAGTAAAAACTGTTTCAAGCATTTTTATATCTAGTCTGATTTGTTGTTTGTAGAACTACGTAAAGTGGTTTATAGAAGAGAAGTGTTTTATGTGCTATAACAGGCTATAGTCTTTAATATGTTAATGAGGTTTTGGGGCTCACTGATATTTGTGGGGAAGAAGAGTGTAATGCTTCAAATGTAGTTATAAGACACTACAGCATAGAGCTACACTGCAGATAATGCTTAGCAGTCAGTTTTTACTTTAAATCTAAAGGAGCTGTGCTCTCACGGCTCGTTTGTAAAGTTTTCAATCTTCTTTTTGGTTTTAGGTCCAGAAAGTGATGGCAGTGAGAAAAACACAGGTATGTGTCTTTATAAAGTATTTACGCCAAACTACTTAATATGGAACTCCAGTGTACAGCCTACTACTGATTTACAGTGTACTTCTACATCAGAGGAAGACATTGTACTACAGTATTTATCTAACAGAGAGTTGTAGATTCAGAATGGAATCACAAAATATCACAATGACAATGTTGAGTAATCAGACATCAGCGTCATGGAGTCATGGCAGTGTGCTACCCACCTGGTTTGTTATGATAGCTAATTAGCACATATCTGTGTTCATCAACCACCAAAACCAGACCATTAGTGTGTGCGTGCAGAGAGAAAGCAACAGTGTTGTGTCGAATCTTTAACAAATTTAACATTTCAGCAGAGGTGTTTATTTCCATACATATGGCTTGATGGTTAACGACGAAGTAGGGGATTTGATTTGCAGGGGTTAACTCGACCCAGGGTGAGTCTGATGAAAACGGATATATCTGCCCAGTTCAACTCTGATATTTTCTCGTATTGCACAGCGCTCTGAAGGAATAATCTCAGAGATTAGGCTACGTTATGTTCTGCCAGCTCACAGCAATTTATTACAATAACAGGAAAAGAATCCCCTGCAGTTCTAAACCGTTCTGCATGTGGCGTCTGCTGATGTGCAGGATACCTTTCCCCCAAACATGGACACACATATACAGACATGTCTTGCTTTATAAGATAAATAGCTGCCCATAAGAGGCATCATGCTCTGTATGCACTTGTTGTCTGGTTGTGCGTTACATGTGTGGGATTCTGAAATGTCCTGAAATTCGGGAATTGTCGTTTGTTTATTGAAAGCCAAAGACGGTCCAAAGTAGTGCTACTTTGGACATGTTTGTGGGTCTGAGGTCTGTGCCACATTTTAGCTGCCAAAGCTCCGCTGCTCTCTGTCTCTGGTCCTCAGGGTGAGAGGGGGAGGGGCCAGCTGTTTGAGCGGTAAAAGCCAATGTGTGCTTCTTTTACATATTTAACGATATATTGTTTTGTTATCTAATTGTAGCATATATTGCAAAATCCGTAAAGGGCCCGTATTTTGAAAAAATTACTTTGGTATTTTGGGGTATTTTGTGTCTTTGGTGTTTCCACACAAACTTGGAGAGAATAACTATCCATGGTGTTCTGAGTGAGATACGGTTTCTGAATGTCCTCTGTCTTCAGTCTCCGGGTGAGTCTGCACAGCTTTCTACGTCACTAGCCGAGACAAGGTGGCCAACTGTAACACATGCTAGCACTAGCATGCTAGCTCGTTCTCAATGGCACTAGTTGACCAGAATCTCTAAAAGAACTACTTCCAAAACAGGATCTGCAGCAATGTGCAGTACAACAAAAATATGGTGTTTTTTGAAAATGAAACCATGGAAACCTATTCTGGTACAACCTCAAAATACAATTATGAACCTGAAGATGAGCAGAATACGGGCTGTTTAAGATTCCTAGCCCTGTTATTAGTTATGCTAGTATTACTATTTTCTGGAAAACCCCTCAGCACAGTAACCATCACCACTCATATACAACATCATGAATTACTGTAATGTCCAAGTAACCAACACTGGATCACAAAACTGCAAGGTGAAAGGGTGCATGTCATGTCTTCTCTGGAGATGTTCAGATACATTATGGTGGGGATTTGTCAAAATGTCAGCTCAAGTTTTAAACAGAGGTCATAAGTCAATTTTATGGTTATATTTGAGGGGATAGTTTCACTTATTCATACAGCCAAACTAATACAATTACAGAGCAGTTTCACTGTGTGTTGTGTGAATTAATACTAAGTAAAAATAGCACGCTTATTATGTGTTTATGTAGCTTATTTACAGATCTGAAAACCCATTGTTGAAGTGTTGATGGTGTTCAGTGGTGTCTTCTGACTGTGGGTGAAGGAAGTTAGTCACATACACGTCGGCGTGTTTTCTTACGTCTGACTGTGACAAGCCTTTTTCCAACTCAAGTGAAAATCCTGATTTTAAAACACACACTTTTAACATTTGACATGCAGTACATCCAAAAACAGTGTGACATCTGCCCTTTCCAAACAAATACTTTTTAAATTTTCTTAAACCTTTGTAAAATATGAAATTGATGGTAACATGGCTCTGTAAAGTTGGACTTGAAAGTGAATGTGATTCTTTCTCATGATTATGCTTTTACTTACAGTTGGACTGTGACTTTGAGGATTCAGGAAAGGATTCCTCTGGGTCTGAATCATGCAGCCAAATAGGATTGGACCCAGATTACAATCCACCTCTGAATGCATCATCCAGTAATGAGGAAGATTTGAAAAGCCCAGACAAAGCTAAGAAATTGTCCAGTAAAGATGATCTCAAAGGTCCAGACACAAATTTAAGTGAAGATGAAGATCAGCAAGGAGGCAAGTTGACCATTATGGAAAAAATAACACAAAAACGTATGCAAAAATACAAAATAAAAAACAAAAGAGGACCAAAAAAGAGAAAGTTACTCTAAAAAAAAAAATTTGCATTTACAGAGAAAGCACATGGAGGTCAAAGATGTAGCATAGGCCTTCAGTTTCTGGTTTTGGGACTGCATGATATTGTGAAAAGTGTAGGGTATCAGTTCAGCACATGAGTAGATTTAAAGTAGTATTTGTACAAGCTCTTTTTAATTAACATAGGTCTTTGTACTAGGATCTGTTGAATGTCGAGCACTAACATTGGTTATTTGTCAAAGGTAAAAGTCCCAAATCGACTGAGAGTGTCCCACAGAGAAAAAGGAAACAAGTTAAAGAGGTGGATGAAGGTATGTCTATAAAAGTAAAAACAGTCTATTTTATATCTGTCTATATTAGAGCTGCAGTAGTTGATTATCTGTACTACTATTTTAATAACTAATTCATATTTAATTTCTAACCACCAATGCCTCTGTTAGTTCTTCCTTTTCTAGTTCGACATTCTTAAATGTAAGAATGACTTTCTCTTTTCTATAACGGTCAAATGAATAGCTTTGTGTTATAATTAAAATCTTCCACTATTTTCATCTTTCAATGAGAGACAGATGAATCAATAAAAATAATTGTTGGTTGCAGCCCTAGTCCACACCCAGTGTCCCAGGACTCCAACAAATAGTCCCCTCAGTGAAGATGGGAGTTCAGATGGAGATGGTGAGTTAAATGGTGTTTATTATAAAATTCACCAAAAAAACTGCCTTTTTACGAAGGACCCTGCCAGTGTTTTCTCAAACTTATTCTTAGAGTACTACTTAAATCTCGAGTGCATGAATTACATTACTGGTCACAATTTCATCCTTTTGTTTCTTAACAGTGTGTTAGACTCTTAAGATGAATATCACAGTAAATATTTAGTGTCCTTCCTTATTCTAGTACACACTGCTGTTTACTGCTTTGACCTCTTGAAATATAAGTGCTAGCAGCCAGCTGTCAGATTATGGTAGTTATGTTTTACTGTCAGTATTTAAATTTACATGAGCCCGAATATTCATTATACCTGAGATTTCACTAACGGGTGCTAATGTTTGTCTGATCCAGTTCTAGATCTGAGTCCAGGAACAAGGTTGGTGAAGAGGCCCTCACAGAAGAAGAAAAGACGTAAAAAGACCAAGAGAGTAGAAGCAATGGGTAAGTTCTTTAAAACTGGGCAAAAAAGGTAAATACTTCTAAAGCTACCATTAAACGCTCTCTGTGACTGTCTGCAAGCCATGCAATGGGTTGGGAACATTAATCCCCTTTATGTCACTTGATATTTTGAAAGCAGGAATTGTACTGTGTGCTCTCCGGTGCAAACTGCGTACATTTACAGGCACAAAACAGTTGTGTTATATGTTCTAGAGTTATTTTATTGCTCTTTAGAACAGCAATCAACAAATGTATATAAAACATTTTAACAGGCGCCACAATTATTGCAGTTTTAGCAGTATTGGGTTTGTCAGGCTACTCAGTGGTTGTAAGAGGCTAGTGTGACTTGTGTAGTGACACCAGTGCACACCCACTGGTGTAAACTCATGTAGAGCTGGGCAATATATTGATATTGAATCAATATTGTGATATGAGACTAGATATAGGCTGAATCCCATTTCTCCATCTTACCCCTACCCCTTACCCCTTGGCCCTAGAAACCAAGGGGTAAGGGCTAGAGGTGAAAACATCCTCCTATGAAATGTGACACCACTTGGTGACATCACCATACAGTATTGATCACCAACTTCCAAGATGGCGTCTCTGTTGATTGTGGGTTTTACAACAGTGTCATATGCATTTATATATGTTTTAGTTATGTTATGTTCACGTTGGTGGTGCAGAGGCAGATGTTATCTGTGTAATACTTAGGTCTGTTTGCAATACATATGTGTATACTCGCACACGGTGTGTTGTATATCTGTTTCAGTTATCACCGTTTTGAATGTCATTGATGGTCAGAAAAACATTTTGTTAACAAAATTCTGTCTTTATTGCCCAATAAGTTAAACATAACAGGCAAAAACATTACATTAAATATAGTGTATTACAGAACCATTATCAACTATTAGAACATAACTTACATGTCACACACATAAAAAGGCTTTAAATGTATAAAACAAAAAAAAAGACAAGACCACAAACAAACAAATGAACTACAGCTGTTCTGATATTCCAGACCAGTCTGATGCCTGTTGGCCAGTAACCCCCTCATATTTCATCAGTGTCCCGTATCATAACCAACAACAATATACAAGTGCATGAACAGGAATTAATTACAAATGATTACAATAATACAGTACCAATGCAATAATGAATGGGGACAACATGAACACATGATTTAAGAAACTTCTGCTCGTTTTCAGCCCCAAGGTGGACCAGCTGCTGTGTCCTCCTGGTCCCTGTGTGATACAGGACTGTATATATAGTATAAAGTGGACCAGCTGCTGGGTCCTCCTGGTCCCCGTGTGATACAGGACGGTATATATAGTATAAAGTGGACCAGCTGCTGGGTCCTCCTGGTCCCTGTGTGGTACAGGCCGGTATATATAGTATAAAGTGGACCAGCTGCTGGGTCCTCCTGGGTCCTGTGTGATACAGGACGGTATATGTAAAGCACGTAGCGATGTATCATAGGCCGTTAATATTAATATATACAGTCTAAGCAATGATTAAAGTCCATTCAAGGCACAGAAAGACTGTTGTGCAATCAGTTAGCATTAGCACAAGCTAGCGATTTAAAAAAAGTTTCAATTAAGAACGTTGTTGCAGTACATATCTACAGGACTGCATAGACCACAAAACAAGACTGTCGTAACTTTTAAATCAATTATTTAAGCCGAAAATACTTACATTTATGTGTCTCTCATGTCGATGGGGCAGCCATTTTTGCTTGCTGTACAATAGTCCTTGTTTCCAAGTAAGCTCGGGTCCTCACTTGGTTTTGAGGGGTATACAGCCCTCGGTCTTACCCCTACCCCTCCGTATTGGGACAGCACTAGGTCCCGCATGAAAGCGCAAAAACAAGGGTAAGGGGTAAGGGGTAGGGGTAAGATAGAGAAATGGGATTCAGCCATAGTCTTAGATTTTGGATATTGTAATATTGAAATATAAGTGTTGTCTTTTCCTGGATTTAAAGGCTGCATTACAGTAAAGTGATTTCATTTCCTGATCTTACCAGACTGTTGTAGCTGTTCTGTTACTGGCCTTTACCCACATAGTCATTATATCCACATTACTGATGATCATTTATCAAAAATCTCATTGTGTAAATATTTTGTGAAAGCACCATTAGTCAACACTACAATATTGTTGCGGTATCAATAGAGCTATTTGGGGAAAAATATTGTGATATTTGATTTTCTCCATATCGCTCAGCCCTACTCTCATGTATCAATATTAATCACCTTTGCAGATATAGTTGCTTTCACTAGGTTGTCCTTTCATACACTGCATAGGTTGAGGTGTCACTTTTTGCTTGCTCTTATTTTTCAGATGGACGTTCTGACCTCCTGTCCCCCAAAAAGAGACTGGAGCCCCTCAGTGAAGATGGGAGTTCAGATGTAGATGGTGAGTTAAATGGTGTTTATTATAAAATTCACAAAACTCCTGCCTTTTTACGAAGGATCCTGCAAGCGTTTTCTCAAACTTATTAGAGTACTACTTAAATCTGGAGTGCATGAATTACATGTCACCATTTCATCCTTTTGTTTCTTTACAGTTTGTTAGACTTTTAAGATGAATATCACAGTAAATATTTAGTGTCCTTCCTTATGGCAAGTAAATTATTGTCCCATGGAACAACTATTTTGTAATATTCTAGTACACACTGCTGCTTACAGTTCTGACCTTAGACATATACTTTAAGTACTAGCAGCCAGTTGTCAGATTATGGTAGTTATGTTTTACTGTCAGCATTTAATTACACATGAACCCTGAATATTCATTTGAACAGAGATTTCACTAACTAATGGGTGCCAATGTTTGTCTGCTACAGTTGTAGATCTGAGTCCAGGAACAAGCTTGGTGAAGAGGCCCTCAGAGAAGAAGAAAAGTGGAAGCAATGGGTACGTTTTTAAAACTGGTCCAAAAAAGGCATATACAGTCCAGACCACAAGTATTTGGACTGTTGGACTTTTTGTGTTCTTTGACACAAATAAAGTGCTAAGTCTCAACTTTTATTTAAATAGGTTTGCATAAATATAAAGAACTGTGTGTGAGCCATAGCCCTTTAACACCCACTGTCCAAAGGTTTGAGGTCCAAAAGGAATGGGACCAATAAACATAAAGTCTAACAAATTCATCGTATTTAATATTTGCAGCCAATGACTGAAAGCCTAAAGTCTTCCACCCATGGACAACAGCAGACTCCAGGTCATGTTCATGAAGTCTTATCCATGCTTTCATCCAGGAGAGCATTCTGAACTTGCTGTAGAGTCATAAAGAGGTTTTTCATAATCATACAAATGATTTTCCAGTCATTAACTAGATGTGTGCTCCCCGGTGTACCAGCTTGTAAGCCTAATCTAAATAAACCTGAAATAAGCATTTTAATGTACTATCCATTTTTATATTTAAAATTGAATGTACTGAAGAACAAAATTATATTCTTGTCCAAATGTTTACTTAGAATTAATGTCAAAGCCACAAATGCTTTACTGAATGTACACTGAGATGTATGTATTTAAGGTCCCACTCACTCCATTGTCTTTTCTGTCATTTGTAGTGGCGCCCACAGTAAAGGTGAAGAGACCATGGAGTGAAGCAGAGAGGAGTGCGGTAAACAAACACATGGCAAAGATTATAGCAGAGCGCCGCCTTCCAGGTAAAGAACACTGCATATGATGCATAAAAGAGGAGGAAACCTTGGGTCAAAGATCCTGGAAGGATGGAAAGAACTTTGTGTACAACACAAATGTTCAGCAGCATCATTTTTGAAGAGCTGTACTGTGCAATATAATGTTGTGTTCTAGTTCTCTGGTGCAGTTCTTTTGATGCTTTGTGCGGTACTGTTCAAGTGGCATTTCAAACCATTGCAATAAGGCACATTTGCAACTAACATTTGTTTTAAAAATCTATTAATTGCACAAATATTTTCTTAATATTTTGTTTTGTAAAATGTCAGAAAATTTTAAACTATGAAGGTAAATATGGTGCAAAATGTGAGAGCATGCAGATGCAATGTAAGCATTTATAGAATATTATTTGAGAACTTGTAGGAAATAAATCTGCACTCGTATTTTATTTTATTTTTCACTTCAGTCACTTTTCCAGTACAACCACAACTCAGTGATTCCAACCTCTGGAATCTGTCGCTGCAGCGTGCTCTCTCCATCACACAGCGGTGAGTCTGCAACACTTCTTGATAAATTTGGTGCAAAACTAATTTGTACCTGTGGACTTAGTCTGTGGAGCTCTGGGCCAACAGGACGGGGGGGACAGCAGGGTTTCTATTGCCAGATGAGGGACAACTCTGTCCGGCTTATTTATGTAGCATGAAAGCTAGCGTTAGCTAACTAGCAGCCAGCCTCCTTCTAAATACTATAAATACCTTTTAATTATCTCAACACTTTTAACAGTCCAACTGAAACACTGGCGGAAGAAAGTTCCGCTGCCGACCTCAACCTGATCAGTCAGGTATACCCCATCAGTGGGTATAGTGCGTGCCTTTTAAACTGGAGATCAGGGCGGTCTGTCCGGCTGCTGGACCTGGAGCTCACCGCCGGAGTTTCAGTTGGACTGTTAAAGTGTTGAGATAATTAAAAGGTATTTACAGTATTTAGAAGCGGGCTGGCTGCTAGTTAGCTAACGCTAGCTTTCATGCTACATAAATAAGCCGGACAGAGTTGTCCCTCATCTGGCGATAGACACCCTGCTGCCCCCACCCCCCCGTCCTGTTGGCCCAGAGCTCCATAGACTAAGACCACAGGTACAAATTAGTTTTGCACCAAATGTATCAAGAAGTGTTGCAAAAGTCGAGCGCAGACTCGCCGCTGTATGATGGAGAGAACACACTGCATGTAATAATATAATATAATAATATATAATATAACATATAAGATGTGAAGCTGCAGCGACAGATTCCAGAGGTTGTGATCACTAAGTTGTGGTTGTGATGGAAAACTAAAAAAAAAAAAATATTAGTACAGATTTTTTTCTTCTACAAGCTTTTATATCATATTCCACAAATGCTGACATCACATCTGCATGCTCTCACATTTTACACAATTTTTACCTTCATATTAAACACCTAAAACAAAGTTCAAGGTTGTCTTCAGGTTTATTGAAAGCTGTTGTGACAAGTTT
>JABXJD010000657.1:110000-115000 GCA_013375575.1 Percina caprodes | reverse complement strand
TATTTTATAATCTAATATTTATATTACTGCGTTACAGACAAAAGGAATACGTTACTCCCAACACTGTCAGCCAATCAGAGTCCAGCAGCTTACCTGGTTGCATATTAAGGAGAACTGAGTCTTCCTGCAGCTTTCTATAGCACGCTAGAACAGCTGGAAACAAGGTAACCATGGTAACCCCGGTACAGAGTCCGTGGTAGGGCGTCAGACATTACCTTAATTCAGACAGGAAGATGTGCTTTTGAGGTTGAATGTGCAGAGATGGCGTCAGTGACATGAAAGAGGCAGCAGGCCGACGTTCACCTGGACAGGCCACAGGTTTATTAACACACAGGTACAGATGCAGGCAGTGAGGACGGGGGGGTGGGGGGGTGGGGGTGCAGTGCACACACTGGAGACATTTTAGAAACAGACACATGATTGTCCCGTTGGTCCTGCTGTAGATTCTCTAACCTCCGCTCATTTTACACATTTATTGTGTCACACACAGGAAGTAGAAGAGCATTAAAGGGTTATTAAGGGGTCGCCTTCCAGCCTGGAGTCTTCTGTCCCCGCTTAGTGTCTGATGGAGACATCTGTCTCTGTTAGACAGGAAACAAGCTGTAATGTTACCCTACAGGACAGATGTTCAGCATCAGGGAGAAACAAGCTGTAATGTAGACTCAGGTTATTATTCTAAGTGTGTGACAACATTATGGGATGGATCCCTACAGAGATAGACCTTTTAGTTAAAGAGGAAGATCCTTTTAGTTTAACATGAAACAGAAATCACCATCACCAAACCCACCAGACTCCATGTAAATAATCACTACTTTTAGTGTGTATAGAGCAGCATATCTCCACCAGACTCCATGTAAATAATAACTACTTTTAGTGTGTATAGAGCAGCATATCTCCACCAGACTCCATGTAAATAATCACTACTTTTAGCATGTATAGAGCAGCATATCTCCACCAGACTCAGTGTAAATAATCACTACTTTTAGTGTGTATAGAGCAGCATATCTCCACCAGACTCCATGTAAATAATCACTACTTTTAGCGTGTATAGAGCAGCATATCTCCACCAGACTCCATGTAAAGAGATATGCTGCTTAATACACACTAAAAGTAGTGATTATTTACATGGAGTCTGGTGGAGATATGCTGCTCTATACATGCTAAAAGTAGTGATTATTTACATGGAGTCTGGTGGAGATATGCTGCTCTACGCTAAAAGTAGTGATTATTTACATGGAGTCTGATATGCTGCTCATGCTAAAAGTAGTGATTTACATGGAGTCTGGTGGAGTATGCTGCTCTGCGCTAAAAGTAGTGATTATTTACATGGAGTCTGGTGGAGATATGCTGCTCTATACACGCTAAAAGTAGTGATTATTTACATGGAGTCTGGTGGAGATATGCTGCTTTATACACGCTAAAAGTAGTGATTATTTACATGGAGTCTGGTGGAGATATGCTGCTCTATACATGCTAAAAGTAGTGATTATTTACATGGAGTCTGGTGGGTTTGGTGACGAGGAACTGTTTCTGGTTTAACAAAGGAGTTTAAAAGGTCTATCTCTGTAGGGATCCGTTCCATAATGTTCTTTAAAAACTTCTCTAACTTGTGCAGCATGAATAATGCCAACTGAAGTTTTGAAGGTTTCATTTATTTATTTCCCTTTTTGTTTTCCTGAACTTGTGCTCTGACTGATGATGACAGTAATCAGGAAAGGAAGGGATGTAAAGCCTTCTTCCTTTTAAATCTGCTTCTATTTTTACCGTCTGAAAGCTCTTGTTGTCGTCGTCTCTAGCTACTCTACAACGTTCCTCCGGTCTGGCAGAAGGAAACGACCAAAGGAAAAGGCTAAAACGCTCTACGTAAAAAGATCTTTTCTCTTCATCTCTGTATGAGACGAGAAGGCATCTGCAGCAAATGTCTATTAAAGGTACAAGCCGTGCTTAAAGGGACAGTAGCAGTCCATGCTCAGAAGACATGTCCATGCTCGGGAGACATCCACAGACGTCTCTTTGAACTTTGTCTCAGACTTTGAGGCGGTATCCGCAGCTCATTCTCACCAGTTCACTCGTTCTTTTTTCTTGATTTGACATGTTTGTCCTGTCTCCGTCTCTGTCTCCGTCTCCGTCCGTCTGTGTGAGTCCGTCCCGTCACAGTGCGTTGCGTCATGGCTGTTGGGCTCGCCGGGCGAGACCCGGGCGAGCTGCAGTGTCTGTACATTTGGTTAAAGTTGCAAGATACATTTCAGAACTCAGTAATGGGTCAGTGGTTTGCTCAGGTCGGGTGCTGGGGGGCAGGGGTTTGCTCAGGTCGGGTGCTGGGGGGCAGTGGACGGGGTCTTGTGCTCGGAAGGGTTGGGTATCAAAACCAGGGGCCAATGTGGCGCCCTAACCCTAAATAACCGTTATCTATCTAGCTAAATGACGTTTTGGGGGAGACTCCTTAAAGCTGCATTATATCTGATCTCCAGCAAGGGGGGGGCTCCTTAAAGCTGCATTATGGCTGATCTCCTGCAAGGGGGACTCCTTAAAGCTGCATTATATCGGATCTCCAGCAGGGTAGGGGGGGAACGACTCCTTAAACATGCAGTCTACCTGATCACATGACCCATTTTCAAAGTTATTTTTAGCAGCGGTAATCAGAGAAAAACAAAACCCAACCCTGGTGCGGGGGATCAGAGGAGGTAGGAAGTGAGTGAGAGGTGATGATAGTGCCTGTTGCTATGGCAGCATGATGGGAGTGTCTGAGAACATGGACATGATGGAGTCCGTCTCCCCCGCCCTCGGTGGCGCCTGAATCTTTGCGCGCTGCTCTGCTTCTAACAGTAACCCTGGACCCAAATGTCCGCCCGGCCCCGCCCTGATTTTGCCATTCTGCTGCTCTTTGATTGGCTCCAGGAACACCACATGCTTGTTGTTACTGACCTTGCGGCCGGGGCCTTCAGTGGTCGCCGGCGGAGTCGGGGTGAGGATGGAGGATTGGGCGCTCCCGGCCCCGGCCTCGTTCCCCTGGCTCGCCGGGGCCAGGGCTTTGTGGCATGGCGGGCAGGGACACGGCGTCAGGTACAGGTACATGAGCACGAGCACCAGGCTCACCACGCAGCCAAGCAGGGTGGTGAACCCGGTGTTGAACGGCTCGGGGTGTTCGCCGTCGTGGTGCAGCAGCACCGTCACGTTGACCTCCCGCGTCTCGTTGCGTCGCTGATCCCGATCCAGCGACATGCACCAGTAGATCCCGGCGTCCTCGGCACGGGCCGCCGCGATCGCCAAGCTGCCGTTGCCGTACATCTTCAAGGAGCCGTTGTTTCCCGGCGGCGCCACGTACTCCTGGTTCGGCGACACCCAGAGAAACGTCACGCGTTCTCCGACCAGAGTCGTGAGGCAGTGCAGCAGCAGTCGCCGCCCAACCTTTACGGCCACGCTGCCCTCTTGCGTCTTCAGCCCCGGACTCGTCCCGGTCAAGTTGCATTTCTCAAAGTAGCGTCCATGTTGGAAGAAGCGCACCGTCCCCCTCTGGATCCCGTAAACCAGACAGGTGTACTCTTGTCGGAAGTCTCTCACAGAGGCAAAGCCTCGTTGTTCCCAGTGCCGGAAGAGTCCGTACATGGCGCACTCGCACAACAGCGAGTTGTTGTGAAGGTAGAGTCCTCGCTGCAGGGACAGGGGTAAGTTGGATATGTCCTCCAGGGGCAGCTTGGGCAGGCGGTTGGAGGACAGGTCGAGCATGGACAGGTGAGGGTGGCTGTTCTCCTGGAAGGAAAAGAAAGGGAAGTCTGTGAGGCGGTTGTGACTGAGGTAAGCCTTCCGGAGGCTGCCCAGTCCCGCTAGAGCTCTGCTCTCCACGTGGGCTAAGCGGTTGTTGAACAGCAGCAGTTCCTCCAATCCTGGCATGTCGAGGAAATAATGCCGCTCCAGAACACGCAGCTGATTGGACGATAAGTCCAGGTGTCGCAGCAGACTCCCAGAGGTGTTTTGAAACGCTCCCGGGTGAATGGTAGTCAGCTGGTTGTGCGCTATACGCAGTGTCTCCAAACGAGAGAGTCCCTGAAAGCTGCCGGCGTCCAGCTGCGTGATGCGGTTGTGGCTGAGATCCAGAGTGACGACGGAGACGGGCATCTCCGCGGGGATGTGATCTAGACCGGCGGCCGTGCAGCTGAGGATGTCCGAGGCGCAGAGGCATCCGCCCGCCTGCGAGGAGCCCAGAGACAGACAGATGGCGGTCTGGAGCGGACACAGCTGGAGACAGACTAACAGCACGACAACAGACCAGCGTGACGGAGATGCTGCGGGAACCGCCAGAGACCCCACAACCGGCACGAAGCCACCAACATGCAACATGGTGCCAGCTTATAGCTCTGGTTCTAGACCTAAAATCTCTGGTTCTAGACCTTATATCTCTGGTTCTAGACCTTATGTCTCTGGTTCTAGACCTTATGTCTCTGGTTCTAGACCCGGCTTGTATCGGCTTATATCTCTGGTTCTAGACCCGGCTTATAACTCTGGTTCTAGACCCGGTTTATATCTCTGCTCCTAGACCCGGCTTATATCTCTGGTTCTAGACCCGGTTTATATCTCTGGTTCCAGACCCGGCTTATATCTCTGGTTCTAGACCCGTCATATATCTCTGGTTCTAGACCCGTCTTATATCTCTGGTTCTAGACCCAGCTTATATCTCTGGTTCTAGACCTTATATCTGTTTCTAATCATATATCTCTGTTTCTAGACCTTATATCTGTTTCTAGATCTTATATCTCTGTTTCTAGACCCTATATCTCTGTTTCTAGACCCTATATCTCTGTTTCTAGACCCTATATCTCTGTTTCTAGACCCTATATCTCTGTTTCTAGACCCTATATCTCTGTTTCTAGACCCTATATCTCTGTTTCTAGACCTTATATCTCTGTTTCTAGACCCTATATCTCTGTTTCTAGACCTTATATCTCTGGTTCTAGACCTTATATCTCTGGTTCTAGACCCTATATCTCTGGTTCTAGACCCTA
>JABXJD010000657.1:92500-105000 GCA_013375575.1 Percina caprodes | reverse complement strand
TCCAGGTGTCTCTATAAGTAGTTTAATGTCTCCAGGGGTCTCTATAAGTAGTTTAATGTCTCCAGGTGTCTCTGTAAGTAGTTTCAAGTCTTTAATGTCTCCAGGTGTCTCCAGGTGTCTCTGTAGTTTCAAGTCTTTAATGTCTCCAGGTGTCTCCAGGTGTCTCCAGGTGTCCTACCGCACTCTTGTCCATTAGTCCAGTCCTACCAGACTCTGGTAGCTTAGCATTGCTAGCGTTAGCCTCCACTGTCCCTTTAAGGTTGGGGGTTTGGGCCTCCAGACAGACTGGCTGGTGTTTTATGTGAGAACATATAGCAGGAGACATTGATTCTTTGCAGACACATAACTGATAATAATAATAATAATAATAATAATAATAATAATAATAATGAATGGCGTGCAGCGTCACCTTTGAGATTGTGTGTGTGTGTGTGTGTGTGTGTGTGTGTGTGTGTGTGTGTGTGTGTGTGTGTGTGTGTGTGTGTGACACATCCAGCCGGTGCCTGGTGTCGAGCTGTCGCCACGGGGACAGCCTGGTCACCAGGGCATCTTCATCCGTTACCATGGGAACAAAAGCCGTTTCCATGGCCACCTTCAGCTGAAGCATTCACTCTGTGGAGGTCATTGTGGATTTATCTGAGACTTCAGATACAGTATTAGGGACCACTAAGGTCTATATAAAGAGACTTCAGATACAGTATTAGGGACCACTAAGGTCTATATAAAGAGACTTCAGATACAGTATTAGGGACCACTAAGGTCTATATAAAGAGACTTCAGATACAGTATTAGGGACCACTAAGGTCTATATAAAGAGACTTCAGATACAGTATTAGGGACCACTAAGGTCTATATAAAGAGACTTCAGATACAGTATTAGGGACCACTAAGGTCTATATAAAGAGACTTCAGATACAGTATTAGGGGACCACTAAGGTCTATATAAAGAGACTTCAGATACAGTATTAGGGGACCACTAAGGTCTATATAAAAGAGACTTCAGATCCCAGTGTTGTGTGTAATGATTTTCTGGTTGCCATGGTTTCTGATGGTGTCTTTATTCAGGCTGTTGCATTAACATTTATTTGGGCTACATAATATTTGGCTGCAGGCTGCTCACGGAGGTCTGTGACATGTCAGAATAATGATGCTCCGCGAGGAGGAGGCCTCATTATTTTATGTTCAAGTGTGTGTGTGCGTGTGCGTGTGCGTGCGTGCGTGCGTGCGTGCGTGCGTGTGTGTGTCTGTGTGTCTGTCTGTGTGTGTGTGTGTGTGTGTGTGTGTGTGTGTGTGTAAGCACTTAAATCCCTGCAGCCCTGACTGTATTATAGATGAGATTCTCTGGTGTAATAGAAGCACAATGTTCTCTGTAGGAGCTGAAGAGGAGAATGAGTCTCTCTCTCTCTGTCTCTCTCTCTGTCTCTCTCTCTCTTTCTCTCTCTCTCTCTGTCTCTCTCTCTGTCTCTCTCTCTCTCTCTCTCTCTCTCTGTCTCTCTCTCTCTCTCTCTCTCTCTTTCTCTCTCTCTCTCTGTCTCTCTCTCTCTGTCTCTCTCTCTCTCTCTCTCTCTCTCTGTCTCTCTCTCTGTGTCTGTTTCTCTGTCTCTGAATATTGTAAATTACAGTTGGCTTTTTATCTATCTATACATCCATCCATCCATCCATCTATACATCCATCCATCCATACATCCATCCCTCCATCCATATATACATCCATCCATCATCCATCCATCTATACATCCATCCATCCATCTATACATCATCCATCCATCCATCCATCCATTCATCTATCTATACATCATCCATCCATCCATCTATACATCCATCCATCCATCTATACATCATCCATCCATCCCTCCATACATACATCCATCCCTCCATCCATCTATACATCCATCCATCCATCCATCTATACATCATCTATACATCCATCCATCCATCTATACATCATCCATCCATCCATCCATCTTGTTATAACCTCTGTCGGCTTCAGCTGACGTGTTTCCACCCGTTCTTAGTATGGATTTCATTCTATACAGTATGCCGATGTATTTCATGTTTTTAGAGCTATACGTTAGCTATACGATAGCTATACGTTAGCTATACGATAGCTATACGTTAGCTATACGATAGCACACTTAGTGGGCCGGGGCTGCGTGAGACGAGGAGGAGAGCTTCTAGTGAGTTTTAGCTGTGCTTTTATTTTGAAGGGTAGACGTGGAAGAAGTTTTGTAGTTGCTAGAGCTGGGCGATGTATAGATCAGGGTTATTTCCTGTATACATGTATGTCCCAGTATTACACATCCTGTATACATATAGGTCCCAGTATTACACATCCTGTATACATATAGGTCCCAGTATTACACATCCTGTATACATATAGGTCCCAGTATTATACATATAGGTCCCAGTAGTACACATCCTGTATACATATAGGTCCCAGTAGTACACATCCTGTATACATGTATGTCCCAGTAGTACACATCCTGTATACATATAGGTCCCAGTAGTACACATCCTGTATACATATAGGTCCCAGTATTACACATCCTGTATACATATAGGTCCCAGTAGTACACATCCTGTATACATATAGGTCCCAGTAGTACACATCCTGAATACATATAGGTCCCAGTAGTACACATCCTGTATACATATAGGTTCCAGTAGTACACATCCTGTATACATGTATGTCCCAGTAGTACACATCCTGTATACATGTATGTCCCAGTAGTACACATCCTGTATACATATAGGTCCCAGTAGTACACATCCTGTATACATATAGGTTCCAGTAGTACACATCCTGTATACATGTATGTCCCAGTAGTACATATACATATACATGTATAGTATATAAATATATAATGTCTATATAATATGGGGTAACCCTTTCCTGGTTAAATAAAGGACTAATAATAATAATAAAACCTTTTCCTGTAATATATGGGGGTAACCCATTCCTGTAATATATGAGGGTAACCCTTTCCTGTAATATATGGGGGTAACCCTTTCCTGTAGTATATGAGGGTAACCCTTTCCTGTAATATATGGGGGTAACCCTTTCCTGTAGTATATGAGGGTAACCCTTTCCTGTAATATATGGGGTAACCCTTTCCTGTAATATATGAGGGTAACCCTTTCCTGTAATATATGGGGGTAACCCTTTCCTGTAATATATGGGGGTAACCCTTTCCTGTAATATATGGGGGTAACCCTTTCCTGTAATATATGGGGGTAACCCTTTCCTGTAATATATGGGGGTAACCCTTTCCTGTAGTATATGGGGGTAACCCTTTCCTGTAATATATGGGGTAACCCTTTCCTGTAATATATGGGGTAACCCTTTCCTGTAGTATATGAGGGTAACCCTTTCCTGTAATATATGGGGTAACCCTTTCCTGTAATATATGGGGGTAACCCTTTCCTGTAATATATGGGGGTAACCTTTCCTGTAATATATGGGGGTAACCCTTTCCTGTAATATATGGGGGTAACCCTTTCCTGTAGTATATGAGGGTAACCCTTTCCTGTAATATATGGGGTAACCCTTTCCTGTAATATATGAGGGTAACCCTTTCCTGTAATATATGGGGTAACCCTTTCCTGTAGTATATGAGGGTAACCCTTTCCTGTAATATATGGGGGTAACCCATATATTAGAATATTCCAGATATATGTTATACATTCACCTTCCTTTGAATCTGTTGCACCAGCATGCTGCAGTCTACATATCCAGCACGGATCAAAACTGGACAAACTGGTATGAGACACCCCCCGCCCTGTGTTACATGTGAAGCAACACTTGCAGAAAGGGTGTGACAGAGCTCCACCCCTCACCTGACTCACCTCAGGGAGACAAGGGAACACTTTGTTCTTCCTTGTTTACGAGTGCCACAAAGAGAAATGACAGATTCACCTTCAGACCAGGCTACCGCCTTCAGACCAGGCCTCTGAGTGAGTCCAGCTACACGGGCATCTACCTGTTGACTCTACACACAGGGAAGTGTTTCACTAAAAACTGTGAAGTTAGTAGAGGAGGGGGGGGGGTGCCACACGTGACTGGACTTTCTGTCTCTTTCACCCAGAGACTAAATGGCTTCCAGATCGGAGCAGGATCTCTGCTGTCCGGTCTGTCAGGACGTCTTTAGAGATCCTGTTGTCCTGTCGTGTAGCCACAGCTTCTGTAGAGACTGTCTGCAGAGCTGGTGGACAGAGAGACCAACACGGGAGTGTCCAGTTTGTAGGAGAAGATCTTCAAAGTCAAGTCCACCTTGTAACCTGGCGTTGAAGAACCTGTGCAGGGCCTTCTTACTGGAGAGAGACCGGAGACCTTCAGAGGGTCTCTGCAGTCTTCACTCGGAGAAACTCAAGCTCTTCTGTGTGGACCATCAGCAGCCGGTGTGTCTTGTCTGCAGAGACTCAGAAACCCACTCCAACCACAGATTCAGACCTGTCGAGGAAGCTGCACGACAACTCAGGAAGGAGGTCCAGGAGACTCTGGAGTCCTTAAAGGAGAAGTTAGAGGGGTTGGAACGAGTTAAAGTGGAGTTTGATCAAACCGCAAAACACCTGAAGGTCCAGGCCCGACGCACAGAGACCCAGATTAGGAATCAGTTTCAGAAGCTTCACCAGTTTCTAGAAGAGGAAGAGGAGGCCAGGTTGGCTGCACTGAGGGAGGAAGAGGAGCAGAAGAGCCAGAGGATGAAGGAGGAGATGGAGGCTCTGAGCAGACAGATGGCAGCTCTTTCAGACTCAGTCCGAGCCACAGAGGAGCAGCTGAGAGCTGAAGACGTCTCGGTCCTGATCCACTACCAGGCTGCAGTGGGGAGAGTCCAGCATCCCCCCCTGCTGCTTCCAGGAGCTCTGATAGACGAGGCCCAACACCTGGGCAACCTGGGCTTCAACATCTGGACCAAGATGAAGGACATGGTCTCCTACACTCCTCTGGTTCTGGACCCCAGCACTGCTCATCCAAGACTCATCGTGTCTGAAGACCTGACCAGGGTGGGACGAGGAGGCCAGAGACAGCAGCTTCCTGGTAATCCAGAGAGGTTTAATAAATACGGCACCGTCCTGGGCTCTGAGGGCTTCAACTCAGGGACTCACAGCTGGGACGTTGAGGTTGGAGACGGTCCAGGATGGTTTCTGGGTGTGTTAGCAGAGTCTGTGCAGAGGAAGGGACGCATACGGTCTGGATTATGGACAGTAGGGTTCTACAAAGGTGAATACTCAGCCTGGTCACCGCCGGATCCATCCACTGGTCTCGTAGTGCAGAAGAAGCTCCGGAGGATCCGAGTGACTCTGGACTGGAACAGAGGAAAGCTGTCGTTCTCTGATCCTGATTCGAACACACACATACACACCTTCACACACACCTTCACGGAGAGGATGTTCCCATACTTTAACACCGAGAAAGAACTGATGATATTACCACTGAAGGTCTGCGTCATCAAAACAACTGGTCAAATACAATGTGTAGTTTGAAGGTGGAGATGATCACACGTGCACATCTATATGTTTACTTCCTGAAAAAGGACTGTCTGTCCGTCCATCTCGCTGAAGACATTACCCCTGAAGGTCTGGTTAGTGGGTACAAAGGACTTCTGTTGTTTTTATTTTCTCTATTTGACAGTAAGCTATGTTGGCGTTCTAACCTCCGTCCCCGTCCTCTGTCTCTGTGTCTAACCCCCGTCCTCTGTCTCTGTGTCTAACCCCCGTCCTCTGTCTCTGTGTCTAACCCCCATCCTCTGTCTCTGTGTCTAACCTCCGTCCCCATCCTCTGTCTCTGTGTTGGCGTTCTAACTTCCGTCCCCATCCTCTGTCTCTGTGTCTAACCTCCGTCCCCATCCTCTGTCTCTGTGATGGTGTTTTAACCTCCATCCTCGTCCTCTGTCTCTGTGATGGCGTTTTAACCTCCGTCCTCTGTCTCTGTGATGGCGTTCTAACCTCTGTCCCGTCCTCTGTCTCTGTGATGGCGTTCTAACCTCTGTCCCGTCCTCTGTCTCTGTGATGGCGTTCTAACCTCCGTCCCCGTCTTCTGTCTCTGTGATGGCGTTCTAACCTCCGTCCCCGTCCTCTGTCTCTGTGTCTAACCTCCGTCCCCGTCCTCTGTCTCTGTGATGGCGTTCTAACCTCCGTCCCCGTACTCTCTCTGTGTCTAACCTCTGTCCCCGTCCTCTTTCTCTGTGTCTAACCTACGTCCCCTTCCTCTGTCTCTGTGTTGGCATCTAACCTCCGTCCCCGTCCTCTGTCTCTGTGATGGCGCTCTAGCCTCCTTCCCCGTCCTCTGTCTCTGTCCCCGTCCTCTGTCTCTGTGTCTAACCTCCATCCCCATCCTCTGTCTCTGTCCCCGTCCTCTGTCTCTGTGTCTAACCTCCATCGCCGTCCTCTGTCTCTGTGATGGCGTTCTAACCTCCATCCCCGTCCTCTGTCTCTGTCCCCGTCCTCTGTCTCTGTGTCTAACCTCCGTCCCCGTCCTCTGTCTCTGTGATGGCGTTCTAACCTCCATCCCCGTCCTCTGTCTCTGTGATGGGGCTTTAACCTCTGGTGGATTTCTGAGGACTATGGTTACTATGGTTACCTGCAGGGTAAATCCAGACAGCTAGCTAGACTATCTGTCCAATCAGAGTCTCTGTTGACTAAAACTACTTCTGAACGTAGACGTTCCACCAAAACAACTCCCTTCCTGAGACTCTTTAGCAGCGGCACCGTGGCTCCGTCCGGAGTTTAGCCCCGCCCACCATGATTGTGATTGGTTTAAAGAAATGCCAATAAACAAGAGTAGGTTGTTCTCCCATCCAGGACTAACCAGACCTTCTCAGGGTGGGTAGGAGAAGTCCGAGGACCACCAAATCCCCCCCGTCTGAGGGGCTGCACACACTACGCTTTCTCCCAGAAACCTGTTTGTTGGGCGAGCTGAAGTTGTCTGAATGCAAGATAAAAAGTAGTGTGTGTGTGTGTGTGTGTGTGTGTGTGTGTGTGTGTGTGTGTGTGAGCTAAAAAGTATTGTGTGTGTGTGTGTGTGTGTGTGTGTGAGCTAAAATGTAGTGTGTGTGTGTGTGTGTGTGAGCTAAAATGTAGTGTGTGTGTGTGTGTGTGTGTGTGAGCTAAAAAGTATTGTGTGTGTGTTTGTGTGTTTGTGTGTGTGTGAGCTAAAAAGTATCGTGTGTGTGTGTGTGTGTGTGAGCTAAAATGTAGTGTGTGTGTGTATGTATGTGTTTGTGTGTGTGTGTGTGTTTGTTTGTGTGTGTGTGTTTGTGTGTGTGTGTGTGTGTGAGCTTAAAATTGTGTGTGTGTTTGTGTGTTTGTGTGTGTGCTAAAAAGTACCTAAGCTACTTTTAGCTTAGTTGGTAAAGCGGCCGTGCACCAACTGGAAGGTTGGCAGTTCGATTCCCGGCCCCCTGAGTCCCATCGTTGCTCCTGACGCGGCCCCCTGAGTCCCATCGTTGCTCCTGACGCGGCCCCCTGAGTCCCATTGTTGCTCCTGACGCGGCCCCTCCATGTGGGGAAGACCGCGTCGGCTGATTTCCTAAAATATTTCATCGTCCCACATTCACAGAATATTGGATGCGTTCATACTATCAACATCTCTGTTGCATCAACACTGACAGGCACTCACCCCTATGCTGCATGTGATGGCACAACATTTAGCAGAAAGGGCTCCACCCCTTACCTGAGACACCTGAGACAAACCAGGACACAGTTGGTTGTTCGACCTCAGTAGAGAGAGAGACACAGCTGATCAGATTCCTCTCGGGGTGACTTCAGCTACAGGAGAGAAACGTGGAAGCTGCTGCTTCAACCTGCTGACTCAGTGAAGTTAGTAGAAGGGACGGGGTTCACCCAGAGACCAGATGGCTTCCAGACCAGAGGAGGATCTCTGCTGTCCGGTCTGTCAGGACGTCTTTAGAGATCCTGTTGTCCTGTTGTGTAGCCACAGCTTCTGTAGAGACTGTCTGCAGAGCTGGTGGACAGAGAGACCAACACGGGAGTGTCCGGTTTGCAAGGAAAGATCTTTGTCTGATCCCCATATCAGTCTGGCGTTGAAGAACCTGTGCAGGACCTTCTTACTGGAGAGAGACCGGAGACCTTCAGAGGGTCTCTGCAGTCTGCATTCAGAGAAACTCAAGCTCTTCTGTGTGGACCATCAGCAGCCGGTGTGTCTTGTCTGCAGAGACTCAGAAACCCACTCCAACCACAGATTCAGACCCGTCGATGAAGCTGCACGACAACTCAGGAAGGAGGTCCAGGAGACTCTGGAGCCCTTAAAGGAGAAGTTAGAGGGGTTGGAACGAGTTAAAGTGGAGTTTGATCAAACAGCAAAACACCTGAAGGTTCAGGCCCGACGCACAGAGACCCAGATTAGGAATCAGTTTCAGAAGCTTCACCAGTTTCTAGAAGAGGAAGAGGAGGCCAGGTTGGCTGCCCTGAGGGAGGAAGAGGAGCAGAAGAGCCAGAGGATGAAGGAGGAGATGGAGGCTCTGAGCAGAGATATAGCAGCTCTTTCAGACTCAGTCCGAGCCACAGAGAAGCAGCTGAGAGCTGAAGACGTCTCAGTCCTGATCCACTACCAGGCTGCAGTGTGGAGAGTCCAGCAGCCCCCCTTGCTGGAGGATCCACAGCTGCTCCCAGGAGCTCTGATAGATGAGGCCCAACACCTGGGCAACCTGGGCTTCAACATCTGGACCAAGATGAAGGACCTAGTGTCCTACTCTCCTCTGGTTCTGGACCCTAACACTGCTCATCCGAGACTCATAGTGTCTGAAGACCTGACCAGCGTGAAACCAGGAGACAAACAGCAGCTTCCTGATAATCCAGAGAGGTTTGACTATTGTTTGCTGGGCTCTGAGGGCTTCAACTCAGGGACTCACAGCTGGGACGTGGAGGTTGGAGACGGTTTGGTCTGGGCTCTGGGTGTCTTCGCAGAGTCTGTCCCGAGGAAGGGACTCCTAACATCTGGATTTTGTTGCATAGAGTTTGATAGAGGTAAATACGCAGCACGGTCTTCATTAGATATGAGCACGGATCTGGTGGTGCAGAAGCGGCTCCGGAGGATCCGAGTGACTCTGGACTGGAACAGAGGACAACTGTCGTTCTCAGATCTGGATGCGAACACACACATACACACCTTCACACACACCTTCACGGAGAGGATGTTCCCATTCATCGGCACTGTGGACAAACTGAAGGTATTACCAGTGGAGGTGAGTGTGACAGTGGAGCAGCGATAGGACCTGGACTCAATAGGACCTGGACTTAATGGGACCTGGACTCAAGATCAAGAAAGATATATTTCCATTATCAAGATGAAAACACAAGCCTTGGACCAGGAAGCAGGTCTTTGTCTCCAGGGACTACTACGCTGGTTTACCCCCCGTGGGGTCCTCGGGGCAGATTCTATATCACAAGTATTGGTTTCTTTGACCCAAACGGACCCAAAATATCATGAACGTGTGGATGGAAACCAGGTAACATCCTCGGAAGGTCAAATTAAGGATTTCTTTCAAATTTATAGCAGTTGGAATAATCAACGTCCTCTGGTCTTAACCAGGAGTCCAAATAATCTGCAATTTACACAATAAGTATTATTATAAGATGACAAAAAGTTTTCAAAAAGCGTCAAAAAGCTTAATTTAATGGGATTTGCTGTTTTGACCCAGAAAGACCGGTTCTGGTTCTAGAGGAGGACACCACGGGGTCGACCCAGACCACGTCTGCTTCTAGTCTTTGGTGTTGAAAACAAACTGTTGTTCTTTGTTTTTATATACTTATAATAATAATATAATAATAATAATTATTATAATTATAATTATAATTATAATTATAATTATAATAATTATAATTATTATAATAATAATATATAATATATATAATCTACTTCCTCTTGTTTTTATGTAGAAATATTTCATGTCGTTTCTGATCTGTTTTTGAAATGAAATCGGGTGTGTCTGCACACACACACACACACACACACACAGACACACACACACACACACACACACACAGACACACACACACACACACACACACACATCATTTGTAACGTTCTGTTATCTTTTCCTTCAATGTTACCAAATAGAATAAAACGTGAATCCGATGTTCAGTGAACTCATCATTTATTTAACTTAATGTTCACGGTTGTGAGGAACCTCGTTCTTATTTTTGGATATTTGGTTGGAAGAAAACCCAAATTTCTGATATAGAAACTTTTTGAAAATGGGTCAAATCTGACCTGAAGACACCTGAAGGTAAGACTCTGGAAATACTGTATCTGAAGTCTCTTTATATAGACCTTAGTGGTCCCTAATACTGTATCTGAAGTCTCTTTATATAGACCTTAATGGTCCCTAATACTGTATCTGAAGTCTCTTTATATAGACCTTAGTGGTCCCTAATACTGTATCTGAAGTCTCTTTATATAGACCTTAGTGGTCCCTAATACTGTATCTGAAGTGTCTTTATATAGACCTTAGTGGTCCCTAATACTGTATCTGAAGTCTCTTTATATAGACCTTAGTGGTCCCTAATACTGTATCTGAAGTCTCTTTATATAGACCTTAGTGGTCCCTAATACTGTATCTGAAGTCTCTTTATATAGACCTTAGTGGTCCCTAATACTGTATCTGAAGTCTCTTTATATAGACCTTAGTGGTCCCTAATACTGTATCTGAAGTCTCTTTATATAGACCTTAGTGGTCCCTAATACTGTATCTGAAGTCTCTTTATATAGACCTTAGTGGTCCCTAATACTGTATCTGAAGACTCTTTATATAGACCTTAGTGGTCCCCTAATACTGTATCTGAAGACTCTTTATATAGACCTTAGTGGTCCCTAATACTGTATCTGAAGTCTCTTTATATAGACCTTAGTGGTCCCTAATACTGTATCTGAAGTCTCTTTATATAGACCTTAGTGGTCCCTAATACTGTATCTGAAGTCTCTTTATATAGACCTTAGTGGTCCCTAATACTGTATCTGAAGTCTCTTTATATAGACCTTAGTGGTCCCTAATACTGTATCTGAAGTCTCTTTATATAGACCTTAGTGGTCCCTAATACTGTATCTGAAGTCTCTTTATATAGACCTTAGTGGTCCCTAATACTGTATCTGAAGTCTCTTTATATAGACCTTAGTGGTCCCTAATACTGTATCTGAAGTCTCTTTATATAGACCTTAGTGGTCCCCTAATACTGTATCTGAAGACTCTTTATATAGACCTTAGTGGTCCCCTAATACTGTATCTGAAGACTCTTTATATACAGGTAAAAGCCAGTAAATTAGAATATTTTGAAAAACTTGATTTATTTCAGTAATTGCATTCAAAAGGTGTAACTTGTACATTATATTTATTCATTGCACACAGACTGATGCATTCAAATGTTTATTTCATTTAATTTTGATGATTTGAAGTGGCAACAAATGAAAATCCAAAATTCCGTATGTCACAAAATTAGAATATTACTTAAGGCTAATACAAAAAAGGGAGTTTTTAGAAATGTTGGCCAACTGAAAAGTAAGAAAATGAAAAATATGAGCATGTACAATACTCAATACTTGGTTGGAGCTCCTTTTGCCTCAATTACTGCATTAATGCGGCGTGGCATGGAGTCGATGAGTTTCTGGCACTGCTCAGGTGTTATGAGAGCCCAGGTTGCTCTGATAGTGGCCTTCAACTCTTCTGCGTTTTGGGTCTGGCATTCTGCATCTTCCTTTTCACAATACCCCACAGATTTTCTATGGGGCTAAGGTCAGGGAGTTGGCTGGCCAATTTAGAACAGAAATACCATGGTCCGTAAACCAGGCACGGGTAGATTTTGCGCTGTGTGCAGGCGCCAAGTCCTGTTGGAACCTGAAATCTCCATCTCCATAGAGCAGGTCAGCAGCAGGAAGCATGAAGTGCTCTAAAACTTGCTGGTAGACGGCTGCGTTGACCCTGGATCTCAGGAAACAGAGTGGACCGACACCAGCAGATGACATGGCACCCCAAACCATCACTGATGGTGGAAACTTTACACTAGACTTCAGGCAACGTGGATCCTGTGCCTCTCCTGTCTTCCTCCAGACTCTGGGACCTCGATTTCCAAAGGAAATGCAAAATTTGCTTTCGTCAGAAAACATGACTTTGGACCACTCAGCAGCAGTCCAGCTCTTTTTTCCTTAGCCCAGGTGAGACGCGCGCTGTTTCTTGGTCAACAGTGGCTTGACACGAGGTATGCGGCAGTTGAAACCCATGTCTTTCAAGCGTCTCTTGGTGGTGGATCTTGAAGCACTGACTCCAGCAGCTGTCCACTCCTTGTGAATCTTTTTTTTCACAATCTTGACTAGCGCGGTGATCCCTATCGCTTGTACACTTTTTCTGACCACAGGTTTTCCTTCCCTTTGCCTCTCTATTAATGTGTTTGGACACAGAGCTCTGAGAACAGCCAGCCTCTTCAGCAATAACCTTTTGTGTCTTTCCCTCCTTGTGCAATGTGTCGATGGTCGCCTTTTGGACAGCTGT
>JABXJD010000657.1:82500-85000 GCA_013375575.1 Percina caprodes | reverse complement strand
GTAGAGACAACAGTAGAGAGTAGTATGTAGAGACAACAGTAGAGAGTAGTATGTAGAGACAACAGTAGAGAGTAGTATGTAGAGAGACAACAGTAGAGAGTAGTATGTAGAGAGACAACAGTAGAGAGTAGTATGTAGAGACAACAGTAGAGAGTAGTATGTAGAGAGACAACAGTAGAGAGTAGTATGTAGAGAGACAACAGTAGAGAGTAGTATGTAGAGACAACAGTAGAGAGTAGTATGTAGAGACAACAGTAGAGAGTAGTATGTAGAGAGACAACAGTAGAGAGTAGTATGTAGAGACAACAGTAGAGAGTAGTATGTAGAGAGACAACAGTAGAGAGTAGTATGTAGAGACAACAGTAGAGAGTAGTATGTAGAGAGACAACAGTAGAGAGTAGTATGTAGAGAGACAACAGTAGAGAGTAGTATGTAGAGAGACAACAGTAGAGAGTAGTATGTAGAGAGACAACAGTAGAGAGTAGTATGTAGAGACAACAGTAGAGAGTAGTATGTAGAGACAACAGTAGAGAGTAGTATGTAGAGAGACAACAGTAGAGAGTAGTATGTAGAGAGACAACAGTAGAGAGTAGTATGTAGAGACAGCAGTAGAGAGTAGTATGTAGAGAGACAACAGTAGAGAGTAGTATGTAGAGAGACAACAGTAGAGAGTAGTATGTAGAGACAACAGTAGAGAGTAGTATGTAGAGAGACAACAGTAGAGAGTAGTATGTAGAGAGACAACAGTAGAGAGTAGTATGTAGAGACAACAGTAGAGAGTAGTATGTAGAGACAGCAGTAGAGAGTAGTATGTAGAGACAGCAGTAGAGAGTAGTATGTAGAGACAACAGTAGAGAGTAGTATGTAGAGACAACAGTAGAGAGTAGTATGTAGAGACAACAGTAGAGAGTAGTATGTAGAGAGACAACAGTAGAGTAGTATGTAGAGACAGCAGTAGAGAGTAGTATGTAGAGAGACAACAGTAGAGAGTAGTATGTAGAGACAACAGTAGAGAGTAGTATGTAGAGACAACAGTAGAGAGTAGTATGTAGAGAGACAACAGTAGAGAGTAGTATGTAGAGACAACAGTAGAGAGTAGTATGTAGAGACAACAGTAGAGAGTAGTATGTAGAGACAACAGTAGAGAGTAGTATGTAGAGACAGCAGTAGATAGTAGTATGTAGAGAGACAACAGTAGAGAGTAGTATGTAGAGACAACAGTAGAGAGTAGTATGTAGAGACAACAGTAGAGAGTAGTATGTAGAGACAACAGTAGAGAGTAGTATGTAGAGAGACAACAGTAGAGAGTAGTATGTAGAGACAACAGTAGAGAGTAGTATGTAGAGAGACAACAGTAGAGAGTAGTATGTAGAGACAACAGTAGAGAGTAGTATGTAGAGACAACAGTAGAGAGTAGTATGTAGAGACAACAGTAGAGAGTAGTATGTAGAGACAACAGTAGAGAGTAGTATGTAGAGACAACAGTAGAGAGTAGTATGTAGAGACAGCAGTAGAGAGTAGTATGTAGAGACAACAGTAGAGTAGTATGTAGAGACAGCAGTAGAGAGTAGTATGTAGAGACAACAGTAGAGAGTAGTATGTAGAGAGACAACAGTAGAGAGTAGTATGTAGAGACAGCAGTAGAGAGTAGTATGTAGAGACAGCAGTAGAGAGTAGTATGTAGAGAGACAACAGTAGAGAGTAGTATGTAGAGACAGCAGTAGAGAGTAGTAAGTAGAGACAGCAGTAGAGAGTAGTATGTAGAGACAGCAGTAGAGAGTAGTAAGTAGAGACAGCAGTAGAGAGTAGTATGTAGAGACAGCAGTAGAGAGTAGTAAGTAGAGACAGCAGTAGAGAGCATGGCTTGGTGGGTAGGTGGACAGATAGAAAGTAGGTCAGAGGAGCCAGCTTCCTGTCTTCCATCAGGGAGCTTAAGTGGTGCTCTGCAACGCTGACCTCAGGGAAATAAGCAATGACCCCCCCCCACATCCTTCATTCCTGCCTCTTTCATTGAGGGCGTAAAGTGGCCTCTTTATAGTGGTCACTCCACTTTCTGTCCTTATATTCTTTGTGTATTTGTATAGAGACAAATATGTAGCAGAGACCTAAGCCACACACCACAGCCCTTATAGACCAAACACATCCCCACATGGACCCTTCAATACTAGAGAGACAACAGTAGAGAGTAGTATGTAGAGACAACAGTAGAGAGACAACAGTAGAGAGACAACAGTAGAGAGACAACAGTAGAGAGTAGTATGTAGAGACAGCAGTAGAGAGTAGTATGTAGAGACAGCAGTAGAGAGTAGTATGTAGAGAGACAACAGTAGAGAGTAGTATGTAGAGAGACAACAGTAGAGAGTAGTATGTAGAGACAGCAGTAGAGAGTAGTATGTAGAGACAGCAGTAGAGAGTAGTATGTAGAGACAACAGTAGAGAGTAGTATGTAGAGACAACAGTAGAGAGTAGTATGTAGAGACAACAGTAGAGAGTAGTATGT
>JABXJD010000657.1:72500-77500 GCA_013375575.1 Percina caprodes | reverse complement strand
AGAATTATACCTGATATTAACCCTCATTTATATAGAATTATACCTAATATTAACCCTCATTTATATAGAATTATACCTGATATTAACCCTCATTTATATAGAATTATACCTGATATTAACCCTCATTTATATAGAATTATACCTGATATTAACCCTCATTTATATAGAATTATACCTGATATTAACCCTCATTTATATAGAATTATACCTGATATTAACCCTCATTTATATAGAATTATACCTGATATTAACCCTCATTTATATAGAATTATACCTGATATTAACCCTCATTTATATAGAATTATACCTGATATTAACCCTCATTTATATAGAATTATACCTGATATTAACCCTCATTTATATAGAATTATACCTAATATTAACCCTCATTTATATAGAATTATACCTAATATTAACCCTCATTTATATAGAATTATACCTAATATTAACCCTCATTTATATAGAATTATACCTAATATTAACCCTCATTTATATAGAATTATACCTAATATTAACCCTCATTTATATAGAATTATACCTGATATTAACCCTCATTTATATAGAATTATAATAATATTAGAGTTAACCCTCGTATTATATTCAGGTCAAATTGATCCATTTCATGTGTTTCCAAGAAGAAAACTGGTCCCAGATCCAGGTTTTCTCCCTGAAACCAGCACCTGACCTTATTTCCTGAGATGAACTTGTCTTCCTGACTCAGAACATTATTCTGGATTTGACCCTTATGATGTTTCCATAGTGATTTTAACATGAATTATAACCTGATGACAACAAACGACCCCACCTCCATCTTAATAGTGTCCCAGTAGGACGGATGGTCCCTGAACACAGATGTTATCTCAGCTGGTGGACATGGAGACAAAGACGATATCTGGTAATAGATTATGGAGGAAAATGGTATTTCAGAATAGTTTTTAAAACCCTGAATGAGTCCTGAGGGGGACGAGAGGGTCCCGGGGGGGACGAGAGGGTCCCGGGGGAGACGAGAGGGTCCCGGGGGAGACGAGAGGGTCCCACAGAGGAGACGAGAGGGTCCCACAGTGGAGACGAGAGGGTCCCGGGGGAGACGAGAGGGTCCCACAGAGGAGACGAGAGGGTCCCGGGGGGGGACGAGAGGGTCCTGAGGGGGACGAGAGGGTCCCACAGTGGAGACGAGAGGGTCCCGAGGGAGACGAGAGGGTCCCACAGAGGAGACGAGAGGGTCCCACAGTGGAGACGAGAGGGTCCCACAGTGGAGACGAGAGGGTCCCGAGGGGGACGAGAGGGTCCCGGGGGAGACGAGAGGGTCCCACAGAGGAGACGAGAGGGTCCCACAGTGGAGACGAGAGGGTCCCGAGGGGGACGAGAGGGTCCCGGGGGAGACGAGAGGGGGACGAGAGGGTCCCGAGGGGGACGAGAGGGTCCCGAGGGGGACGAGAGGGTCCCGAGGGGGACGAGAGGGTCCTACAGTGGAGACAACACCAGGGTTAAAAAAGCAGAAATGATGAATTATTGTGACTAATAGTTGAGATCAGAGGAATGAAAGAGCGTTGGACAGAATCCATTTTATGGTAATTTGGTTAAAAAGGAACTCATATTTCAGATAGAGACATTTATTAAAGGGGACAGATTGGACCCGAGGACACCGGGGGGGGGGGACAGTGATGTCACAGACTGTCTCTAGCTCTGTTTCCATCCACATTAAGTGATATTGAATGAAAAATGCTTCATGGAAACTCAAAACGCAGAAGAAGAAGAAGTTGTAGTTCATGTCCCCCTGTATGTCCTCTCTGTCTCACACATGGGGGGGGGGGGCAACAAAGACAGATGGACGTGGACAGACGAGGAGACGAGAGACTTTCTGGATTTAATTTATCAGGAACTCGTGAAGGAAATGGCCGACAAAGGTTAGGACAAGCCGTGGGACGTCCTGCGGAGACAATGGAAGACGCTCAGACAGAGAGACATGTCTCCAAAGAGTCTCGCAGCGGTGCCGGGGGGGCAATAAAAGACTAGTTGCATCTGCATCGTCATAGCAACATGTTGATAGCGTTGTTTCTTATTATAGCTCCATATGTCTCTATCAGCTGGAACATGAGCGTCCCATATGATCATGTGATGGTTGGCAACATCCTGGTATACTGGACATAGACAGGAGGCCGTTACCATGGTAACCTCATATCTCATCAACATCCTGGTATACTGGACATAGACAGGAGGCCGTTACCATGGTAACCTCATATCTCATCAACATCCTGGTATGCTGGACATAGACAGGAGGCAGTTACCATGGTAACCTCATATCTCATCAACATCCTGGTATACTGGACATAGACAGGAGGCCGTTACCATGGTAACCTCATATCTCATCAACATCCTGGTATACTGGACATAGACAGGAGGTAGTTACCATGGTAACCTCATATCTCATCAACATCCTGGTATACTGGACATAGACAGGAGGCCGTTACCATGGTAACCTCATATCTCATCAACATCCTGGTATACTGGACATAGACAGGAGGCAGTTACCATGGTAACCTCATATCTCATCAACATCCTGGTATACTGGACATAGACAGGAGGCCGTTACCATGGTAACCTCATATCTCATCAACATCCTGGTATACTGGACATAGACAGGAGGCCGTTACCATGGTAACCTCATATCTCATCAACATTCTGGTATACTGGACATAGACAGGAGGCCGTTACCATGGTAACCTCATATCTCATCAACATCCTGGTATACTGGACATAGACAGGAGGCCGTTACCATGGTAACCTCATATCTCATCAACATCCTGGTATACTGGACATAGACAGGAGGTAGTTACCATGGTAACCTCATATCTCATCAACATCCTGGTATACCGGCCATAGACAGGAGGCAGTTACCATGGTAACCTCATATCTCATCAACATCCTGGTATACCGGACATAGACAGGAGGCAGTTACCATGGTAACCTCATATCTCATCAACATCCTGGTATACCGGACATAGACAGGAGGCAGTTACCATGGTAACCTCATATCTCATCAACATTCTGGTATACTGGACATAGACAGGAGGCAGTTACCATGGTAACCTCATATCTCATCAACATCCTGGTATACTGGACATAGACAGGAGGCCGTTACCATGGTAACCTCATATCTCATCAACATCCTGGTATACCGGACATAGACAGGAGGCAGTTACCATGGTAACCTCATATCTCATCAACATCCTGGTATACTGGACATAGACAGGAGGCCGTTACCATGGTAACCTCATATCTCATCAACATCCTGGTATACTGGACATAGACAGGAGGCCGTTACCATGGTAACCTCATATCTCATCAACATCCTGGTATACTGGACATAGACAGGAGGCCGTTACCATGGTAACCTCATATCTCATCAACATCCTGGTATACTGGACATAGACAGGAGGCAGTTACCATGGTAACCTCATATCTCATCAACATCCTGGTATACCGGACATAGACAGGAGGCAGTTACCATGGTAACCTCATATCTCATCAACATCCTGGTATACCGGACATAGACAGGAGGTAGTTACCATGGTAACCTCATATCTCATCAACATCCTGGTATACCGGACATAGACAGGAGGCAGTTACCATGGTAACCTCATATCTCATCAACATTCTGGTATACGGACATAGACAGGAGGCAGTTACCATGGTAACCTCATATCTCATCAACATCCTGGTATACTGGACATAGACAGGAGGCCGTTACCATGGTAACCTCATATCTCATCAACATCCTGGTATACTGGACATAGACAGGAGGCAGTTACCATGGTAACCTCATATCTCATCAACATCCTGGTATACTGGACATAGACAGGAGGCAGTTACCATGGTAACCTCATATCTCATCAACATCCTGGTATACCGGACATAGACAGGAGGCAGTTACCATGGTAACCTCATATCTCATCAACATCCTGGTATACCGGACATAGACAGGAGGCAGTTACCATGGTAACCTCATATCTCATCAACATTCTGGTATACCGGACATAGACAGGAGGCAGTTACCATGGTAACCTCATATCTCATCAACATCCTGGTATACTGGACATAGACAGGAGGCCGTTACCATGGTAACCTCATATCTCATCAACATCCTGGTATACTGGACATAGACAGGAGGCAGTTACCATGGTAACCTCATATCTCATCAACATCCTGGTATACCGGACATAGACAGGAGGCAGTTACCATGGTAACCTCATATCTCATCAACATCCTGGTATACTGGACATAGACAGGAGGCAGTTACCATGGTAACCTCATATCTCATCAACATCCTGGTATACTGGACATAGACAGGAGGCCGTTACCATGGTAACCTCATATCTCATCAACATCCTGGTATACTGGACATAGACAGGAGGCAGTTACCATGGTAACCTCATATCTCATCAACATCCTGGTATACTGGACATAGACAGGAGGCAGTTACCATGGTAACCTCATATCTCATCAACATTCTGGTATGCTGGACATAGACAGGAGGCAGTTACCATGGTAACCTCATATCTCATCAACATCCTGGTATACTGGACATAGACAGGAGGCCGTTACCATGGTAACCTCATATCTCATCAACATCCTGGTATACTGGACATAGACAGGAGGCACCGTGGAGACTCCTCCCACTGCTGGTAGTTACCATGGTAACGTTAGTAGCTTTAAGGCTCAGAGAATGAGACGTCGTGACCGATAAGAACCAATCAGGCGTCGGTGTTGAGAGGGGGGAACGCCAGAGCAGGGGGAATGAGAGGGGGAAACACCAGAGCAGGGGGAATGAGAGGGGGAAACACCAGAGCAGGGGGAATGAGAGGGGGACACCAGAGCAGGGGGAATGAGAGGGGGAACACCAGAGCAGGGGGAATGAGAGGGGGACACCAGAGCAGGGGGAATGAGAGGGGGTAAAATATATATCTATCTAGATAGATATATATTTATATAGATAGATA
>JABXJD010000657.1:45000-62500 GCA_013375575.1 Percina caprodes | reverse complement strand
ACAGTACATGTAGTACTGCAGTACATGTAGTACTGCAGTACATGCAGTACATGTAGTACTGCAGTACATGCAGTACTGCAGTACATGTAGTACTGTAGTCCATGTAGTACTGTGGTACATGTAGTACTGTAGCCCACGTAGTACTGCAGTACATGCAGTACTGTAGTCCATGTAGTACTGCAGTCCATGTAGTACTGTAGTACTACATGTACTGCAGTACATGTAGTACTGTAGTCCATGTAGTACTGTGGTACATGTAGTACTGTATTCCATATAGTACTGCAGTCCATGTAGTACTGTAGTACTACATGGACTGCAGTACATGTAGTACTGTAGTCCATGTAGTACTGTAGTCCATGTAGTACTGCAGTCCATGTAGTACTGTAGTACTACATGGACTGCAGTACATGTAGTACTGTAGTCCATGTAGTACTGTAGTCCATGTAGTACTGCAGTCCATGTAGTACTGTAGTACTACATGTACTGCAGTACATGTAGTACTGTAGTCCATGTAGTACTGTGGTACATGTAGTACTGTATTCCATGTAGTACTGCAGTCCATGTAGTACTGTAGTACTACATGGACTGCAGTACATGTAGTACTGTAGTCCATGTAGTACTGTGGTACATGTAGTACTGTATTCCATGTAGTACTGCAGTACATGTAGTACTGTAGTACTACATGTACTGCAGTACATGTAGTACTGTAGTCCATGTAGTACTGTGGTACATGTAGTACTGTATTCCATGTAGTACTGCAGTCCATGTAGTACTGTAGTACTACATGTACTGCAGTACATGTAGTACTGTAGTCCATGTACCCAGGTCCATCCAGTGGGTTGTCCTCTGTGTAGGTGGTGTCATCCATCACCCGCCGCCGGTGGAGCCTCGCTGACATTGTGTTTATGCAACCTAAAGAGCCCCCACAGTGATGTATTACCCAGGAGCCCCAGCAGATAATGTGTAGCAGGATGGATGGATGGGGGCGGGGGGGGGGGGGGGGGAATCTGTCAATATTCACGTTAATAACAACAAGAAAAAGTGGACAGTTGGGTTGTTGGACGATTTAAAGCACACACACACACACACACACACACACACAGACATAGAGACACACACACACACACACACACACACACACACAGACATAGACACACACACACACACACACACACACACACACAGACATAGAGACACACACACACACACACACACACACACACACACACACACACACACACACACAGACATAGAGACACACACACACACACACACACACACACACACACACACAGACACACACACACACACACACACACACACACACAGACACAGACATACAGACACACACACACACACACACACACACACACACACACACACACACACACACACACACCTATTTCTGATGCTTTTTCCATTTCCAGATTCTAAAATGTGGATTTTTCTTTCCTTTTAATAAGAAATGAGAAGATGAAATGGAGCCGGGACCCCGACGTAGACAACAATAATAACACAACAATAATAACACAACAATAATAACACAACAATAATAACACAACAATAATAATACAAGGCACGGGACACGAGCACCAAAACAGAGTTTCCTCAGGAAATATATATAAAAATAATGAAATGTTTTGTTTATTCCATGTTGGTACATTCTGGACAACACCACAGAGAAGCTGCAAGATGGCCGCCGTCCCACAGACAGAAGCAGCGAGGGCAACGTGGACATACCGAGTACAAACAGTAGAAAACACACATGCTTCCTTTTGTCTTTTTATCTTTTTTTAAAACAAGTATATCTTTTTTTTAAATATATATCCTTTTGATGTTTTTCTCCATTTGTCGAACAATAAAGAACAATCAAGGCCATTTTCTGCTGATGTGAGAGAAAGAATGAGTGGAACAAAGAAAGAGAAAATCAGAAAACATCACAGAGCTCAGAGCAGACGGCTCAGTCACACCGCTACGCGTTGGGGTCGGAGTCCGCGTTGGGGTCTGACCCCGCGTTGGGGTCGGAGTCCGCGTTGGGGTTTGACCCCGCGTTGGGGTCGGAGCCCCGCGTTGGTTGGGGTCGGAGCCCCGCGTTGGGGTCGGAGTCCGCGTTGGGGTCGGAGTCCGCGTTGGGGTCGAGTTTGCGTTGGGGTCTGAGCCTCGCGTTGGGGTCGGAGCCCCGCGTTGGGGTCTGAGTCCGCGTTGGGGTCGGAGCCCCGCGTTGGGGTCGGAGTCCGCGTTGGGGTCGGAGCCCCGCGTTGGGGTCGGAGTCCGCGTTGGGGTCGGAGCCCCGCGTTGGGGTCAAGTTCGCGTTGGGGTCTGAGCCTCGCGTTGGGGTCTGACCCCGCGTTGGGGTCGGAGCCCCGCGTTGGGGTCGGACCCTCGCGTTGGGTTCTGACCCTCGCGTTGGGTTCTGACCCTTGTGTTGGGGTCTGACTTTTGTGTTGGGGTCAAACCCTTGTTTTCGGGGTCTGACTTTCATTTTGGGGTCTGACCCTCGTTTTGAGGTCCGACTTTTGTTTTGGGGTCTGACCATCGCGGTTGGGTCTGAGCCTCATGTTGGGGTCTGAGCCTCATGTTGGGGTCTGACCCTCTTTTTGGGGTCTGACCCTTGCGTTGGGGTCTGAGCCTCTTTTTGGGATCCAACGCACCTTTTTTGGGATCTAAGCCTCATTTTAGGGTCTGACCCTCGTGTTGGGGTCAGACCCCAGAAACCAAACCGTAGCGGTGTAACTGGTAGTCTGCGTTGTGAGAGTTTCGTTATTCTTTAATTTTTTGGGATTCAACATCGAACACATCGGCATGCAGCGACATCATCATTATCATCATCATCATCAACATCTTCATCATCAACATCTTCATCATCAACATCATCATCATCACCATCAACACCACGCTGGATCAACCGGGCTCCGGCAACGCCCGGTGCCAAGAGGGTTGTATAACACAGATAGGAATCTTCATCATCATCATCATCACCATCACCATCATTCATTAAAACACGCTTGTTTTTTTGGGGGTTGTGTCAGCTGCCCGCTGAGGAATCTGATTGTTGGATTCACAATCTACATGCTACACGTAGCTACATGTAGCTACACGTAGCTACATGTAGCTACACATAGCTACATGTAGCTACGTGTGGCTACGTATGGCTACGTGTGGCTACGTGTGGCTACGTATAGCTACATGTAGCTACATGTAGCTATACGTAGCTACGTATAGCTACATGTAGCTACATGTAGCCACACGTAGCTACATGTAGCTACATGTAGCTACACGTAGCTACATGTAGCTATACGTAGCCACACGTAGCCACACGTAGCCATACGTAGCCACACGTAGCTACATGTAGCTACATGTAGCTACACGTAGCTACATGTAGCTACACGTAGCTACATGTAGCTACACGTAGCTACATGTAGCTACACGTAGCTACATGTAGCTACACGTAGCTACATGTAGCTACATGTAGCTACACGTAGCTACATGTAGCTACGTGTGGCTACGTATGGCTACGTGTGGCTACGTGTGGCTACGTATAGCTACATGTAGCTACATGTAGCTATACGTAGCTACGTATAGCTACATGTAGCTACATGTAGCCACACGTAGCTACATGTAGCTACATGTAGGAATGTGAACCCAAATTGGGGATTAAATTATTAACATTAACAACCATGGCAACAGGGGAAAATGGCTGCTCGTGTCTTCATCTTTCTGCTGAGATGTGTGTGACTTTTTTGCAACAAAAATTATTTAAAAAAAAAAGAAAGAAAATTAATTATTAATTAAAATTAGAAATTAAAAATATAAAAGCTGCAGTAACGTCTGTCGGCTTGTGTGAAGTGTTGATGGCGGCGCAGTTTTCCCGTGTTGGCGACGACACGTGCGCCAGGTGTGATCTAGCGTCTAACGATCGGCAGCATTCGGACGACACGTGCGCCAGGTGTGATCTAGCGTCTAACGATCGGCAGCATTCGGAGCAGAAACGCAGACCATTGAGGAGATTAAGGACTTTAAGTTGCTGGAAGCTTCTCTGAGCTTCTTAAAACCAGCGTCTGAAGCAGACAAAGAGCACGACACTGAGGTAAAAAACAACAACACTGACATTCCCGAGAGCTCGTGCCAGGACAGCATGCGATACACCTACAAAGCCACAAATGCCTGATTTTGAGTTTCCTGCACCTTTAAAATACTTAAGCCCCCAAATGCTGCAATCTGCGTCCGAACCCCACTCGTCACGTCGTTAGATCCAGGGTAGCACCCACTTCCTGAGGACGTCTCTGACGTCCAGCCACAACAAATGGACAGAATCCACTTTGAAATCAGAAGCTCTGTTTCCATCTACACGTTTTATCTGAATTATTGATGATGATTAAAATGCTTTATAGAAACAGTAAATTTGATGAATATCGACCAAAGAAAATCCGTTCTGATTAAGTTTTAGGTCGTTTTATGGTTGCAACCCGCCACAAAACGCAGAAGAAGAAGAAGTTGTAGTTCATGTCCCCCAGTATTTCCTCTCTGTCTCACACATGGGGGGGGGGCAACAAAGACAGATGGACGTGGACGGACGAGGAGACGAGAGACTTTCTGGATTTAATTTATCAAGAACTCGTGAAGGAAATGGCCGACAAAGGTTAGGACAAGCCGTGGGACGTCCTGGGAGACAACGGAAGACGCTCAGACAGAAAGACATGTCCCAAAGAGTCTCGCAGCGGTGCCGGGGGGGCAATAAAAGACTAGTTGTATCTGCATCGTCATAGCAACGTGTTGATAGCGTTGTTGTTTTCTTATTATCCATCCATGTCCCAGAAATGCTTGTTACTAACCTAGTTACTAACCTAGTTACTAACCTAGTTACTAACCTTGTTACTAACCTAGTTACTAACCTAGTTACTAACCTAGTTACTAACCTAGTTACTAGCCTAGTTACTAACCTTGTTACTAACCTAGTTACTAACCTAGTTACTAACCTAGCTACTAACCTAGTTTTCTAACCTTGTTACTAACCTAGTTACTAACCTAGTTACTAACCTAGTTACTAACCTAGCTACTAACCTAGTTACTAACCTAGTTACTAACCTAGCTACTAACCTAGTTTTCTAACCTTGTTACTAACCTAGTTACTAACCTAGTTACTAACCTAGTTACTAACCTAGCTACTAACCTAGTTACTAACCTAGTTACTAACCTAGTTTTCTAACCTTGTTACTAACCTAGTTACTAACCTAGCTACTAACCTAGTTACTAACCTAGTTACTAACCTAGCTACTAACCTAGTTACTAACCTAGTTACTAACCTAGTTACTAACCTAGTTTTCTAACCTTGTTACTAACCTAGTTACTAACCTAGTTACTAACCTAGTTACTAACCTAGTTACTAACCTAGCTCTGGGGAGTCATTCCCCGGAGTCCTTATGTTCTTGTCTATGTTAAGTTTTTCCTCACCACTGTCGCCTTTGGGTCCTTGTAAATTCTGGAGTGTGGTCTAGACCTACTCTTGCTGGTCTAGACCTACTCTAGCTGGTCTAGACCTACTCTAGCTGGTCTAGACCTGCTCTATCTGTAAAGGGTCTTGAGATAACTCAGGTTATGAATTGATACTATAAATAAAATTGAAATTGAAATTCTAGCTCGATATGTCTCTATCAGCTGGAACATGAGCTCCATGGTTGTCCCATAGTGATCATGTGATGTTGTCCCATATTGATCATGTGATGTTGTCCCATAGTGATCATGTGATGTTGTCCCATAGTGATCATGTGATGTTGTCCCATAGTGATCATGTGATGTTGTCCCATAGTGATCATGTGATGTTGTCCCATAGTGATCATGTGATGTTGTCCCATAGTGATCATGTGATGTTGTCCCATAGTGGTCATGTGATGTTGTCCCATAGTGGTCATGTGATGTTGTCCCATAGTGATCATGTGATGTCCCATAGTGATCATGTGATGTTGTCCCATAGTGGTCATGTGATGTTGTCCCATATTGATCATGTGATGTTGTCCCATAGTGATCATGTGATGTTGTCCCATAGTGATCATGTGATGTTGTCCCATATTGATCATGTGATGTTGTCCCATAGTGATCATGTGATGTCCCATAGTGATCATGTGATGTTGTCCCATATGATCATGTGATGTTATCCCATAGCGGTCATGTGATGTTGTCCCATAGTGGTCATGTGATGTTGTCCCATAGTGATCATGTGATGTTGTCCCATAGTGATCATGTGATGTTGTCCCATAGTGATCATGTGATGTTGTCCCATAGTGATCATGTGATGTCCCGTATTGATCATGTGATGGTGTCCCATAGTGATCATGTGATGTTGTCCCATAGTGATCATGTGATGTTGTCCCATAGTGATCATGTGATGTTGTCCCATAGTGATCATGTGATGTTGTCCCATAGTGATCATGTGATGTTGTCCCGTATTGATCATGTGATGTTGTCCCATAGTGATCATGTGATGTTGTCCCATAGTGATCATGTGATGTTGTCCCATAGTGATCATGTGATGTTGTCCCGTATTGATCATGTGATGTTGTCCCATAGTGATCATGTGATGTTGTCCCATAGTGATCATGTGATGTTGTCCCATAGTGATCATGTGACGTAGACGTCTGTTGTGTGATTCAGTGTAAATGAATGGAAACACCTTAAAATATCTCCAACCAATCAGATGTCCCAGTCTGACCCTAAACAGCGTGTGATGTCATCACCACAGGTTCTTATTGGATGGAAACACACTGTCACCAGATTTATTCTCAGGAGTTGTTTTTTTTACCGAACTTCAGCTAAATCGATGGCGGCGTGGATGAAACTTAGCGTTAGAAAAGGAGAGGCTGCAGAACTCTCCAGTATCAATGGAACCATTATACTCCTCCCTGTCTACGCCACGCTGAAGCCCGGCGGCCATCACCCCCCCCCCGTCCATCGGCGGGACTTAATCCCAGCTTTATCTATGAAGGGGATATGGCGAGAGCCAGCAGAACGGGTCTGGGGAGGTGTTCAGGGTCAACAATCAGATCCAGCAGGCAGCGCTGAGAGGAGAAGACGGCTTTAAGAAAAACACACAATGGACATCCAAGCAGCAGAAAGCTTCATCATCATCATCATCATCATCATCATCATCACCACCATCATCACCTTTAAGCTAAACAGATTCTTCATCATCATCTTCATCATCATTGGCGTCTTTAAAGAAGAGTGTCACCGCCCAATGAGAGGAGAGAGCAGATTTGAGTCACACATGGGTCACTTTGCAACAAGTAGCGTATAAGATGCTAACGAGATGCTAACGAGAGACTTCTGTTATGTAAACCCAGTAAAAATGGACCTAATTAACGAAGTTGGTTCACTGCTAGCTTAGCTACAAGTTAGCATCAAACACAACAAAGGCTGTCAGTTGAATGGCATTTTGAGCTAACATTAGCATCAAACAACCATAGATAGCTACAACGTTTCTGAAATGACTGCTAGCTTAGCTACAAGTTAGCATCACACACAACAAAGGCTGTCAGTTGAATGGCATTTTGAGCTAACATTAGCATCAAACAACCATAGATAGCTACAACGTTTCTGAAATGACTGCTAGCTTAGCTACAAGTTAGCATCACACACAACAAAGGCTGTCAGTTGAATGGCATTTTGAGCTAACGTTAGCATCAAACAACCATAGATAGCTACAACGTTTCTGAAATGACTGCTAGCTTAGCTACAAGCTAGCAAAAAACACAACAAAGGCTGTCAGTTGAATGGCATTTTGAGCTAACGTTAGCATCAAACAACCATAGATAGCTACAACGTTTCTGAAATGACTGCTAGCTTAGCTACAAGCTAGCATCAAACACAACAAAGGCTGTCAGTTGAATGGCGTTTTGAGCTAACGTCACCATCTTTTATTGTTGTAATGAGAAAACTTTATTATTTCATGGATTTCACTAATTTCAGTATGATGTTATGTCGTAAACCGTTAAAATCTGAGCATGCTCAGATGCACATCTGCTCTCTCCTCCCATTGGTCAGCGACAACAACAACCAAAGTAACATAGAAGCCATTAAGAACCACACATGGAGGACAGAAGGCTGGAAACCTTCAGATTGGAAGTACATTAAAAGACATTAAAACAGGAGGCGTCTCCGTAGAAAGGTCCGAGCGGCCGAGACGGCGGCGTCGTTTGACATCAACGGCAGAGAGAAACAAAATGGCGCCCGCGCGAGGCTGCAAGGCGTCGGCCATGTTGATCCTCACTGGCAAAAAGTGATTCATTTTTTATTTTCTGAACATCCTCACGTATTTTTTTGAACCTTCTTCGCCCTCTTTGCTTCTCTTTGTCTGTCTTAGTGATTTTTTGGTGCTGTGAGTCTTTGTCCAGAGGGCAGTCCCACAATGCTTTGCTTCAGCCCCAACAACGAAACAACAGAAACACTTCCTTTCTTTCTTTGCTTTGTAGCCAGCAGGGCCGGAGACCTTTCTCTCTCTGTGCAGTCGCTCTGGGACGCTGTTAGATCACGAGGTCGTTGTAGCTCACGAATTTCTTCTTTTCTGCTGGACCTGAACAGGAGAAAACAAAAAGAGCCTCAGTCCTTGTAAGGTACTTTAGCTGAAGGTTAATGTTATGATGGAGGTGAAATGAGAGTTAACGATAGACGTTAATAAAATGAAAGAAGGCTTGAATTATGACGAACTCTCAAAGAGTGAAGATGGATGACGGACAGCACCGCCTCGTCATCTTCTCTTCTTATATAGTTCTGCAATAACCCACCAGACTCCATGTAAATATTCACTGCTTTTATCATCATTAAACACACTTCATTCAAAGTGGACAGAAACTAAATAAAACTACCAAAAGCCGTCTTGGTTCATCTTTCCACTGTTCCACCAATCACCACTCTGGTTTGGTTGGAATAAACTCTTAATTCACCCATTTACATGTGGAGATATGCTGCTCTATACATGCTAAAAGTAGTGATTATTTACATGGAGTCTGGTGGAGATATGCTGCTCTATACACGCTAAAAGTAGTGATTATTTACATGGAGTCTGGTGGAGATATGCTGCTCTATACATGCTAAAAGTAGTGATTATTTATATGGAGTCTGGTGGAGATATGCTGCTCTATACACGCTAAAAGTAGTGATTATTTACATGGAGTCTGGTGGAGATATGCTGCTCTATACACGCTAAAAGTAGTGATTATTTACATGGAGTCTGGTGGAGATATGCTGCTCTATACACACTAAAAGTAGTGATTATTTACATGGAGTCTGGTGGAGATATGCTGCTCTATACACGCTAAAAGTAGTGATTATTTATATGGAGTCTGGTGGAGATATGCTGCTCTATACACGCTAAAAGTAGTGATTATTAACATGGAGTCTGGTGGAGATATGCTGCTCTATACACACTAAAAGTAGTGATTATTAACATGGAGTCTGGTGGAGATATGCTGCTCTATACACGCTAAAAGTAGTGATTATTAACATGGAGTCTGGTGGAGATATGCTGCTCTATACACGCTAAAAGTAGTGATTTTTCCCATTGATAGCGTCTATATGTGACTGTAGAGTTAACATCTGGTCTTGAGCCGACTCACTGCTGGCGTCGGCGCTCTCACACAGCTCCGTCTTGGCCTCGCCGTTGGGCCGCTCGCTGGCCTTGTGGGAGAGTCGGGACGACATGGTGGCGGCGGTGACCACGGCCTTGAAGGAGCGCTTCCTCTTCTGCACGTTGAGCTCCGGGTGGAAGATGATGACGTAGACCTTGGGCACGTAGAGCATCCCGAGGGCCACGGATGCACTCAGGTTCATGGAGATGGTCAGCGTGGTGGTCTGGATGTACAGCTGGGTGGGGGACGGACGGACGACAGGTTTGTATGAGTGGACAGTATCTACGGTTACAGTATCTCTCTGTCTCTCCCTCCCTTGGTCATCTCCTTTAGCATTGTGTAACACACACACACACTGTACATGTTTAATATATATATATATATATATATATATATATATATATATATATATATATATATATATATATATATATAAATAAATAAGTTAAAAACAAAAACAGGGCCAATAAGGGCCAGATACAGGGCCAGATACAGGGCCAAATATAGGGCCATTAAGGGCCAGATACAGAGCCAGATATAGGGTCAAACAGGACCAGATACAGGGCTAATAAGGGCCAGATACAGGGCCAGATATAGGGCCAATAAGGGCCAAATACAGGGCCAGATATAAGGCCAATAAGGGCCAGATATAGGGCCAGATATAGGGCCAATAAGGGCCTGACCAAGGGCCAATAAGGGCCAGATACAGGACAGGGCCAATAAGGGCCAAACAGGGTGTGCAACAGTAAAGTCGACCAATGTTGACAGCAAATGCAAAAATAAAACACACAAAAAAGACTAAAATATCAAAAAACATCAAAAGAGTCAGAAAAAGTGTGTGTCCCGTCCCAGATGTGTGTGAGAGATGATCCATGTGCTGCTGCTGCACAGCTGGGCCCTAACAAGAGGTCGTGGTCCTCACATCAGAGATAATAAGATACAGATTCAGATATCAGGCAGCAGCTGCAGCACTCTGTGTGTGTGTGTCTGTGTGTGTGTGTCTCTGTTTGTGGTGTGCGTGAATCTGTATGTGTGTGTGTGAGTGTGTCTGTCTGCCTGTACGTGTGTGCATGTGTTTGTATGTCTGTGTGTGTGTGTATGTGTGTGTGTGTGTGTGTGTGTCTGTCTGTGTGTGTCTCTGTTTGTGGTGTGCGTGAATCTGTATGTGTGTGTGTGAGTGTGTCTGTCTGCCTGTACGTGTGTGCATGTGTTTGTATGTCTGTGTGTGTGTGTATGTGTGTGTGTGTGTGTGTGTGTGTGTGTGTGTGTGTGTGTGTGTTTCTCTCCTCTAGTCTGTATTCTGCTCGTCTTGCAGCAGGTAATGAGAAGAAGCAAGCAAATAGGCAGGCTGGGGGCAGGCTAGTTTTGTATACACAAAACTATTTTATATATAGTTGCTCTCAGGACTGTGCACCAGCCCCCCCCCCCTCTTTTTTTTTTCCTGCACTACTATACTTTATATTTTTATATTTTTATATTTTTATATTTTTATATTTTTATATTTTTATATCTTATATTTTTATATTTTTATATCTTATATTTTTATATTTTTATATCTTATATTTTTATATCTTATATTTTTATATCTTATATTTTTATATCTTATAATTGTATATGTTGTGTCGACACTGTGAAGGTTTTGCTTCAATCTCGTTGCACTTATATATAATGATAATAAAGGCTTTCTATTCTATTTTAAATACAACTAAAATCACAGTGTGTAATAGTTGTGTATTTTCCAATAGAGCGCCATCACAGAGACAGAGGACGGGGACGGAGGTTAGAGCGCCATCACAGAGACAGAGGACGGGGACGGAGGACGGGGACAGACATCCGGTGTCATTCTGGTGTCCTGGAAGTGGAGCGTGGACATGATGTAGATGTGGATATAGAGACGCTGAAGAACACAATGCGTCAATAACAAAAGCCAAAGGCACCTGGCCAAGCATCGCTTTCTGACGCGATGGGGGGGGGGGGCATAAGACTGCTGAACTCCCAATAACCCCCCCCCCACCCCCCATACATACGACACTAGTCACTTTACACTGTGAAGCCTATTACCACGGAGTACCTTTAAAATCATATTGTTCATTTCACTGTTTTCACTGCAACACATCCTGCTGCTACTGATATCTGCACCAGTCACAATCGTCTTATAATAATTAATAAATCTAAGTGTAAGTCTAAGTCTAAGTGTAAGTCTAAGTCTAAGTCTAGTTCGTTGGCCCATCCGTTGGTTCTTACCTTTTCTGCAGACTGCGCTGTGCCGAAGAAGATGGGTATAAAGGCCAGCCAGACGATGCAGGTGGTGTACATGGTGAACCCGATGGGCTTGGCCTCGTTAAAGTTCTCCGGGACCCCGCGGGTCTTTATGGCGTACACAGTACACGTCACCATCAACAGGATACTGTAACCCAACGAACAGATGATCTGGAGATCCGTGATGTCACACTTCAACACGCCTCGGGCCAGATCCGGGTTGAAGGTCTTCTGCTCGTTGTAGTCTACGAGCGTGTTGGGCGGATCCACCACGAACCACACGAACACGCCAAACAGCTGCACCGAGATCAGACTGGAGGTGATCGCCAGCTGCGATGTGGGGCTGATCAGCCGTGGCGCCGTCACCGACTTCTTGCCCTGCTCGAAGATCCGGTAGATGCGGTTGGTTTTGGTGAGGAGGGCGGCGTAGCTGATGCACATGCCCAACCCCAGGAAGATCCTCCGGAACGAGCACACGCCGACATCCGGCTTAGCGATCATTAGGAAGGTGATGATGTAGCATAAGAATATCCCGGTTAGCAGAACGTAGCTCAGCTCGCGGCCGGATGCCCGCACGATCGGCGTGTCGTTGTACCGTACGAACGTAGCCATGACAACGATGGTGGCCATGATCCCGATCATGGCGAGGAAGACGGGGATCACGGCCCAGGGCGAGTGCCACTCCAGCTTGGTGATGGGGATGGGCTGGCAGGCGGTGCGGTTGGCGTCGGGCCGCGTGTCGTAGGAGCACAGGCGGCAGGTGAACTCGTCGTGCTGGTACTGGTACCCGTCGCAGGGCTCGCAGTGCCAGCAGCACGCCACGCCCTTCACCACCTTCTTCCTCTCGCCAGGCCGGCACGGGAGGCTGCACACGGAGCTGGGGATGGCCTGCTCGCCCCCAGGCCACTGCAGATCCTCCATCTGCAGAGAGAGAGAGAGAGAGAGAGAGAGAGAGAGAGAGAGTCAATGGATAGATAGATAGATAGATAGATAGATAGATAGATAGATAGATAGATGGAGAGGTAACTCTTAATATTGACAGTGACATTGTTGGATCTGCTCCAGAGTCCAGAGCTTACGGACCCGACGCGGCCGGTGTGGAAACAACCTTCAACGCCGTGAAACTTGAGCTTGTCTGCGCCGTGTTTTCAGAAGCGGAGCGTGAGAGCTCTGCAGCCTCAGACCTCCAGCTGAGACCGCGTGAGAGCTCTGCAGCCTCAGACCTCCAGCTGAGACCGCGTGAGAGCTCTGCAGCCTCAGACCTCCAGCTGAGACCGCATGAGAGCTCTGCAGCCTCAGACCTCCAGCTGAGACCGCGTGAGAGCTCTGCAGCCTCAGACCTCCAGCTGAGACCGCGTGAGAGCTCTGCAGCCTCAGACCTCCAGCTGAGACCGGGTCTCACCGGGTCCGTCAGACTGCAGAGAGCTTTGTTCTGCGCTCCTTCCCCAAGCAAAGGGCTCATTGATTGGGCAGCTCTGCTGCTGCTAATGTGCAATGAATATTCTATTAGTGCAACATCGATATGGATGAACTGGACATCTTAGAGGTCCCCCTTTTACTCAGCGCTCTGTGCTCACCTCTTGCCCTCACATTTAGATTTAGACAGACTTTATTTTGATTTGATGTGATTTATTTAATTGCATTAAGAATGCCTTACACAGGAAAAGATATCCAATACAATCGAGGATAAAAACACAACAAAGTCCAGGACTTATTTCCATTGTGGTCCTCAATTTATTGTCATTCAACTGCACATTCACAGATTCAGCTGAGGGAGATTATGTTGCAAGGCTCCGAAAAAAGAAAACAAGTAAAAAGAGAAACAGTATAAATGTGAAGTATGTCCAAGGGATGTCACGCTGTGATTGGCTCGTGACATTCATGGCTGCTTCTGATTCGTTAAAATAAAAGCTTCTAACAGCTGTTCAGTTTAGAAGAGAGAGAAAAGTGATTAAGTTTTCCTGAAAGAGTTCACGCTGTGCTCCATTAGTGACATGGCCAATGAGCTAAATGATGTAAAGTCCCAGAGATTCAGCTCACGCCCTCCCAACAGTTGCAGGTCTTTCTTGAAACTTTGCCCAGACTTTTGGAAGGCGCGTCGTTGACGGACGCCGGCCAAAAACCCCCCATTATTACGGTGCCCTGATGTTGATGATTTTGGCAGCCAGCTGGTTTCTGTTGAAAGAGTTGGAAATGACTTGGAAAGAATTCAAAATGCTTCTGTGTGACCCGAGCAGATCAATTACGCAGCGCTGAGGACATCCTCAAACAGATTATCTACAAAGGCCAACGTGAACCAGTCTTGGACTGCAGCCGCCGGGGGCCACGCTTGAGAAAAAGGTCGAGAAATGAAGGTGGATGTTATCGCCACCCACTACTAGACTCTCCGCCGGCTGCTGGATGAAACAGCCGGAGTCGGCCCAAGGCTGGGATTTGGATTTGGAAAAGGAAAACTCTGATCTCCATCCCTCCTGAAGGCAGAGAGAGCCAGCCAACAAACCATATCTCCCTCCTCCTCATGTCTCCTGTTGCACATGTTGGACTCGCTTTACTTCATTTCTTTATACGACAGTAGAGAGTAGTATGTAGAGACAACAGTAGAGAGTAGTATGTAGAGAGACATCAGTATAGAGTAGTATGTAGAGACAACAGTAGAGAGTAGTATGTAGAGACAACAGTAGAGAGTAGTATGTAGAGACAACAGTAGAGAGTAGTATGTAGAGAGTATGTAGAGACAACAGTAGAGAGTAGTATGTAGAGACAACAGTAGAGAGTAGTATGTAGAGACAACAGTAGAGAGTAGTATGTAGAGAGTATGTAGAGACAACAGTAGAGAGTAGTATGTAGAGACAACAGTAGAGAGTAGTATGTAGAGACTACAGTAGAGAGTAGTATGTAGAGAGACAACAGTAGAGAGTAGTATGTAGAGACAACAGTAGAGAGTAGTATGTAGAGACAACAGTAGAGAGTAGTTGTAGAGAGACAACAGTAGAGAGTAGTATGTAGAGAGACAACAGTAGAGAGTAGTATGTACAGACAACAGTAGAGAGTAGTATGTAGAGACAACAGTAGAGAGTAGTATGTAAAGACAACAGTAGAGAGTAGTATGTAGAGACAACAGTAGAGAGTAGTATGTAGAGACAACAGTAGAGAGTAGTATGTAAAGACAACAGTAGAGAGTAGTATGTAGAGAGACAACAGTAGAGAGTAGTATGTAGAGAGACAACAGTAGAGAGTAGTATGTAGAGACAACAGTAGAGAGTAGTATGTAGAGAGACAACAGTAGAGAGTAGTATGTAGAGACAACAGTAGAGAGTAGTATGTAAAGACAACAGTAGAGAGTAGTATGTAGAGAGACAACAGTAGAGAGTAGTATGTAGAGAGACAACAGTAGAGAGTAGTATGTAGAGACAACAGTAGAGAGTAGTATGTAGAGAGACAACAGTAAAGAGTAGTATGTAGAGAGACAACAGTAGAGAGTAGTATGTATAGACAACAGTAGAGAGTAGTATGTAGAGACAACAGTAGAGAGTAGTATGTAGAGAGTATGTAGAGACAACAGTAGAGAGTAGTTTGTAGAGACAACAGTAGAGAGTAGTATGTAGAGACTACAGTAGAGAGTAGTATGTAGAGAGACAACAGTAGAGAGTAGTATGTAGAGACAACAGTAGAGAGTAGTATGTAGAGACAACAGTAGAGAGTAGTTGTAGAGAGACAACAGTAGAGAGTAGTATGTAGAGAGACAACAGTAGAGAGTAGTATGTACAGACAACAGTAGAGAGTAGGATGTAGAGACAACAGTAGAGAGTAGTATGTAAAGACAACAGTAGAGAGTAGTATGTAGAGACAACAGTAGAGAGTAGTATGTAGAGACAACAGTAGAGAGTAGTATGTAAAGACAACAGTAGAGTAGTATGTAGAGAGACAACAGTAGAGAGTAGTATGTAGAGACAACAGTAGAGAGTAGTATGTAGAGACAACAGTAGAGAGTAGTATGTAGAGAGACAACAGTAGAGAGTAGTATGTAGAGACAACAGTAGAGAGTAGTATGTATAGACAACAGTAGAGAGTAGTATGTAGAGACAACAGTAGAGAGTAGTATGTAGAGACAACAGTAGAGAGTAGTATGTAAAGACAACAGTAGAGAGTAGTATGTAGAGAGACAACAGTAAAGAGTAGTATGTAGAGAGACAACAGTAGAGAGTAGTATGTATAGACAACAGTAGAGAGTAGTATGTAGAGACAACAGTAGAGAGTAGTATGTAGAGGGACAACAGTAGAGAGTAGTATGTAGAGACAACAGTAGAGAGTAGTATGTAGATACAACAGTAGAGAGTAGTATGTAGAGAGACAACAGTAGAGAGACAACAGTAGAGAGTAGTATGTAGAGAGACAACAGTAGAGAGACAACAGTAGAGAGTAGTATGTAGAGAGACATCAGTAGAGAGACAACAGTAGAGAGACAACAGTAGAGAGTAGTATGTAGAGAGACAACAGTAGAGAGTAGTATGTAGAGAGACAACAGTAGAGAGTAGTATGTAAAGACAACAGTAGAGAGTAGTATGTAGAGACAACAGTAGAGAGTAGTATGTAGAGACAACAGTAGAGAGTAGTATGTAGATACAACAGTAGAGAGTAGTATGTAGAGAGACAACAGTAGAGAGTAGTATGTAGAGATACAACAGTAGAGAGTAGTATGTAGAGAGACAACAGTAGAGAGTAGTATGTAGATACAACAGTAGAGAGTAGTATGTAGAGAGACAACAGTAGAGAGTTTTATGTAGAGACAACAGTAGAGAGTAGTATGTAGAGACAACAGTAGAGAGTAGTATGTAGATACAACAGTAGAGAGTAGTATGTAGAGAGACAACAGTAGAGAGACATCAGTAGAGAGTAGTATGTAGAGAGACAACAGTAGAGAGTAGTATGTAGATACAACAGTAGAGAGTAGTATGTAGAGAGACAACAGTAGAGAGTTTTATGTAGAGACAACAGTAGAGAGTAGTATGTAGAGACAACAGTAGAGAGTAGTATGTAGATACAACAGTAGAGAGTAGTATGTAGAGAGACAACAGTAGAGAGACAACAGTAGAGAGTAGTATGTAGAGAGACAACAGTAGAGAGTAGTATGTAGAGACAACAGTAGAGAATAGTATGTAGAGACAACAGTAGAGAGTAGTATGTAGAGACAACAGTAGAGAGTAGTATGTAGAGACATCAGTAGAGAGTAGTATGTAGAGACAACAGTAGAGAGTAGTATGTAGATACAACAGTAGAGAGTAGTATGTAGAGAGACAACAGTAGAGAGTAGTATGTAGAGACAACAGTAGAGAGTAGTATGTAGAGAGACAACAGTAGAGAGTAGTATGTAGAGACAACAGTAGAGAGTAGTATGTAGAGACAACAGTAGAGAGTAGTATGTAGAGAGACAACAGTAGAGAGTAGTATGTAGAGACAACAGTAGAGAGTAGTATGTAGAGAGACAACAGTAGAGAGTAGTATGTAGATACAACAGTAGAGAGTAGTATGTATAAAGACAATAGTAGAGAGTAGTATGTAGATACAACAGTAGAGAGTAGTATGTAGAGACAACAGTAGAGAGTAGTATGTAGAGACAACAG
>JABXJD010000657.1:30000-32500 GCA_013375575.1 Percina caprodes | reverse complement strand
GCCAATTGAATTAAGAGGCTGAAATGCTCCTGAGGGAAGATTTCTTCTTCAGGCTCGGCTCACACCGGCTGTGTGTGGACGGCAAACGTTAGGTCACAGTTCATTTTAACGGCGCTGAGAAAATATGTGCTGTGCAAACACGTGTCACGTTGCATGTGTCTGCTGGTGAATGTGGTGTTTGCTCGAGGCAAACACCACATTACAAGACTGTGCCTTAAACCCACCAGACTCCATGTAAATAATCACTACTTTTAGCATGTATAGAGCAGCATATCTCCACCAGACTCCATGTAAATAATCACTACTTTTAGCATGTATAGAGCAGCATATCTCCACCAGACTCCATGTAAATAATCACTACTTTTAGCGTGTATAGAGCAGCATATCTCCACCAGACTCCATGTAAATAATCACTACTTTTAGCACGTATAGAGCAGCATATCTCCACCAGACTCCATGTAAATAATCACTACTTTTAGCGTGTATAGAGCAGCATATCTCCACCAGACTTCATGTAAATAATCACTACTTTTAGCGTGTATAGAGCAGCATATCTCCACCAGACTCCATGTAAATAATCACTACTTTTAGCGTGTATAGAGCAGCATATCTCCACCAGACTCCATGTAAATAATCACTACTTTTAGCGTGTATAGAGCAGCATATCTCCACCAGACTCCATGTTAATAATCACTACTTTTAGTGTGAATAGAGCAGCATATCTCCACCAGACTCCATGTTAATAATCACTACTTTTAGTGTGTATAGAGCAGCATATCTCCACCAGACTCCATGTAAATAATCACTACTAGTGTGTATAGAGCAGCATATCTCCACCAGACTCCATGTTAATAATCACTACTTTTAGTGTGTATAGAGCAGCATATCTCCACCAGACTCCATGTTAATAATCACTACTTTTAGCGTGTATAGAGCAGCATATCTCCACCAGACTCCATGTAAATAATCACTACACAGCCAACTCCAGACTATATCCCAACATAGGACCAGTGATGAAAAGTAGGCCTATCTAAATAACCGTGTGATTGTGTACATAAAAACTAAAATGTCTTTGTGGACGTGGAGAAATCACGATTAAACAATCTACACTGAAGAGAAATTAAAATGTGTGTGTGTGTGTGTGTGTCTGTGTGTGTCTGTGTGAAAGTGTGTGTCTCTTTGAATGTGTGTGTGTGTGTGTGTGTGTGTGTGTGTGCGTGTGTGTGCGTGTGTGTGCGTGTGTGTGTGTGTTGATTACTGGGTAGAGAGCTGATGTTGCAACGCTTCCTCTGATGAGCAGATACAGACGTCATGTTGATAAAAAAACTAAAAATAAGAACACGATAAGCTGCTGATAACGGTTGCCATGGCGACCTGACGGACAACGTTTCGCTGGAACTGAATCTAACCACGCATGCAACCAACGCCTGTGGTCGAGCTATGTTATTGGCTGTTAAGAGAAGGAAAAGTAGTCTCTTCATGTTAGACTTTGTGTGTGATAGTTTTATTTTGTTTCAGTCCACTTTCAATGAAGTGTGTTTTACGTTGATAAACACGCTGAAAGTAGTGATTATTTACATAGAGTCTGGTGGAGATATGCTGCTCTATACACACTAAAAGTAGTAATTGTTTACATGGAGTCTGGTGGAGATATGCTGCTCTATACACACTAAAAGTAGTGATTATTTACATGGAGTCTGGTGAAGATATGCTGCTCTATACACACTAAAAGTAGTGATTGTTTACATGGAGTCTGGTGGAGATATGCTGCTCTATACACACTAAAAGTAGTGATTATTTACATGGAGTCTGGTGGAGATATGCTGCTCTATATACACTAAAAGTAGTGATTATTTACATGGAGTCTGGTGGAGATATGCTGCTCTATACACACTAAAAGTAGTGATTATTTACATGGAGTCTGGTGGAGATATGCTGCTCTATACACACTAAAAGTAGTAATTGTTTACATGGAGTCTGGTGGAGATATGCTGCTCTATACACGCTAAAAGTAGTGATTATTTACATGGAGTCTGGTGGAGATATGCTGCTCTATACACACTAAAAGTAGTAATTGTTTACATGGAGTCTGGTGGAGATATGCTGCTCTATACACGCTAAAAGTAGTGATTATTTACATGGAGTCTGGTGAAGATATGCTGCTCTATACACACTAAAAGTAGTGATTGTTTACATGGAGTCTGGTGGAGATATGCTGCTCTATACACGCTAAAAGTAGTGATTATTAACATGGAGTCTGGTGGAGATATGCTGCTCTATATACACTAAAAGTAGTGATTATTTACATGGAGTCTGGTGGAGATATGCTGCTCTATACACACTAAAAGTAGTGATTATTTACATGGAGTCTGGTGGAGATATGCTGCTCTATACACACTAAAAGTAGTGATTATTTACATGGAGTCTGGTGGAGATATGCTGCTCTATACACGCTAAAAGTAGTAATTGTTTACATGGAGTCTGGTGGAGATATGCTGCT
>JABXJD010000657.1:2500-5000 GCA_013375575.1 Percina caprodes | reverse complement strand
GCAGCTCATCCTGTTTTTACTAACCAACGTCAGAGGAAACGCTGCAGCATCAGCTCTCTACCCAGAAACAGCATCCTTTAGGGGGGGGGTCTGTGTGTGTGTATGTGTGTGTGTGTGTGTTTGTATGTGTGTGTATATGTGTTTATATGTGTGTGTGTGTGTGTGTGTATGTGTGTGTGTATGTGTGTGTGTGTTTGTATGTGTGTGTGTGTGTGTATATGTGTTTATATGTGTGTGTGTGTGTGTGTGTGTGTGTGTTTGCTTGTGTGTGTTTGCGTGTGTGTGTGTGTGTTTGCGTGTGTGCGTGTGTGTGAGAGTGTGTGTTTGCGTGTGTGTGTGTGTGCGTGTGTGTGTGTGTGTGTGTGTGTGTGTGTGTGCGTGTGTGTGTGTGTGTGTGTGTGTGAGTTGTTAATGATTATACATGTGTGGATAATTGCTTTCTACACACCAAACTGACCTGTGTGCCTCTCCCATCTTCCAGGAGGCTCTAATGTATCTCAGTGTGAATCCCTCCAGGATGACATCACTCTTCATCATCACTCTTCATCATCACTCTTCATCATCACTCTTCATCATCACTCTTCATCAACACTCTTCATCAACACTCTTCATCATCACTCTTCATCATCACTCTTCATCATCACTCTTCATCAACACTCTTCATCATCACTCTTCATCAACACTCTTCATCATCACTCTTCATCAACACTCTTCATCATCACTCTTCATCAACACTCTTCGTCAACGCTCTCCCAAATGACATCAGCTGTTATGATAAATATATATTTCATCATGCTGGGTATAAGTGGCTCATATCTGCAGCTAGTCTCTCCTGATGACCAGGAAGACCTCACTCTTCATCAATGCTCCACCCAACTCCAATCAGCTGGTGGAGGCGGTCCCCTTCCTGCTCGACCAATCAGGATCAGACACAAACGGCAAGGGCCTATCACAGAGTCACAACCTGCTTTAAATCTGTTTCTCCCGTTGCTATCAGCTGTCGTTGCAGGAAAAGAAGGCAACCCTCCACCCCCCCTTCACCTGCAGTCATCTACTCCATCGGGGGGTTATGATGGTTCTACCCCTATATACCAACTATTAGGGGGGTATGATGGTTCTACCCCTATATACCAACTATTATGGGGTTATGATGGTTCTACCCCTATATACCAACTATTAGGGGGGTTATGATGGTTCTACCCCTATATACCAACTATTAGGGGGGTATGATGGTTCTACCCCTATATACCAACTATTATGGGGGTTATGATGGTTCTACCCCTATAAACCAACTATTAGGGGGGTTATGATGGTTCTACCCCTATATACCAACTATTAGGGGGGTATGATGGTTCTACCCCTATATACCAACTATTAGGGGGGTTATGATGGTTCTACCCCTATATACCAACTATTAAGGGGGTTATGATGGTTCTACCCCTATATACCAACTATTAGGGGGGTTATGATGGTTCTACCCCTATATACCAACTAATGGGGTTATGATGGTTCTACCCTATATACCAACTATTAGGGGTTATGATGGTTCTACCCCTATATACCAACTATTGGGGGTTATGATGGTTCTACCTATATACCAACTATTAGGGGTTATGATGGTTCTACCCCTATATACCAACTATTAGGGGGTATGATGGTTCTACCCCTATATACCAACTATTAGGGGTATGATGGTTCTACCCCTATATACCAACTATTAGGGGTTATGATGGTTCTACCCCTATATACCAACTATTAGGGGGGTTATGATGGTTTTACCCCTATATACCAACTATTAGGGGTTATGATGGTTCTACCCCTATATACCAACTATTAGGGGGGGTATGATGGTTCTACCCCTATATCCCAACTATCATGGGGGGTATGATGGTTCTACCCCTATATAACAACTATTATGGGGGGTATGATGGTTCTACCCCTATATCCCAACTATTAGGGGGGTTATGATGGTTCTAACCCTATATACCAACTATTAGGGGGGGTATGATGGTTCTACCCCTATATACCAACTATTAGGGGGGTTATGATGGTTCTACCCCTATATACCAACTATTAGGGGTTATGATGGTTCTACCCCTATATACCAACTATTAGGGGGGTTATGATGGTTCTACCCCTATATACCAACTATTAGGGGGGGTATGATGGTTCTACCCCTATATACCAACTATTAGGGGGGTTATGATGGTTCTACCCCTATATACCAACTATTAGGGGTTATGATGGTTCTACCCCTATATACCAACTATTAGGGGTTATGATGGTTCTACCCCTATATACCAACTATTAGGGGTTATGATGGTTCTACCCTATATACCAACTATTAGGGGGTTATGATGGTTCTACCCCTATATACCAACTATTAGGGGTATGATGGTTCTACCCTATATACTAACTAGGGGGTTATGATGGTTCTACCCTATATACTAACTATTAGGGGGTTATGATGGTTCTACCCCTATATACCAACTATTAGGGG
>JABXJD010000819.1:155000-158281 GCA_013375575.1 Percina caprodes | reverse complement strand
AATGAAATTCAAATGCTATAAAACACCCAAAAATTCGATGAAATTCAAATGCTATAAAACACCCAAAAAATTCATGAAATTCAAATGCTATAAAACACCCAAAAATTCAATGAAATTAAAATGCTATAAAACACCCAAAAAAATTCGATGAAATTCAAATGCTATAAAACACCCAAAAAAATTCAATGAAATTCAAATGCTATAAAACACCCAAAAACATTCAATGAAATTCAAATGCTATAAAACACCCAAAAAATTCAATGAAATTCAAATGCTATAAAACACCCAAAAAAAATTCAATGAAAGTAATGTTGTATGGAATCATCCATGTTGTTTTGGGGCAATTTGGTTGAAAGAAATCCATATTTCTGATATAAAACCCTTTGAAACGGGTCGGTTTGACCCGAGGACAACATGAGGGTTAAATGGATGTATAACAAAAAATATCCAGTTGTATCAGATATAATCAGAACCTAAATTGAATCTGAGTTGAAACGTATTGGATTAACTTTGTGAAAAATGGAAAATGTATCCTGTTGATTACAGTCCGTCCAATAGTTGAAGTTTTTGACTCCGTCAGCCTCCACGTGGCTGAAAACAAGTCAAACATTTTGGTCTCCAGGATTTTTTACACTTGTGAATCACAATTAGAAAAATGTTTTATTGCCTATATAAGTTCCACGTACAAGGAATTTGCTTTGGTGGTTGGCATTGTTATATAATAAACAATAAATACAGAAACAAATATACACACAATAGCTTTTTAAATCAGGGAAAAGAGGCTGAATAACTTAAGATTTCCACAGAAAAAACAGGCATATAAAGAACTTGTTAAAGCTACAGGAAACATGTTCTTAACCAGGTGAAAAGCAGATGAAACATCCAGTTTGACCTTCTGTGTTTCTTATGACCCCCCCACCCCACCCCACCCTACAGATGGCTCGTCCAATCACGTGTATAATTACCAACCATGTGACCACCCGCGCAGCCCCAGTGACTCGTGTCCTCACACACACACACACTCACACACACTTACACACAGTTTCTGCACAGTGCACACTCTGACTAACACACACACACACTCTCACTCTCACACACACACACACACACACACACACACACACTCTCACTCTCACTCTCACACACACACACTCTCACTCTCACACACACACTCTCATTCACACACACACTCTCATTCTCACACACACACTCTCATTCTCACACACACACTCTCTCACACACACACACTCACTCACACACACACACTCTCACACACACACACACACACACACACACACACACACACACACACACTTCTGACTGATGCAGCTTTTATTCCAGCTGAAATTAACTTAACTTTGCTGTGTGGCTGCAGGTCAGAACCGTTTCCCGGGTTGTCGGTGCAAAGCTCAGTGTAACACCAAGCAGTGCCCCTGCTACCTGGCCGTGAGGGAGTGTGACCCCGACCTCTGCCTGACGTGCGGCGCCGCAGACCACTGGGACAGCAAGAACGTGTCCTGCAAGAACTGCTCCATCCAGAGAGGCGCCAAGAAGGTTTTCATTGATTCATTCCAGACCTTTTATTCAGACTGACATACAACACTTTGAACTTGGAATTTCCTGATCACAACCACATGTTCAGTAGCACAAAAATCCCCAAAACACACACAAACACTACTGTTGAAGTTATGAATCGGCTGTTTTTGTTCTATCCTTCAACAATAACTAAGGAAACGGCAACAAACAAAACAAGCCGGTGAAACCACTGGATTAAATAGCAGCGTGTTCCTGTTTAAATCTGCACATATTTTGAGGCTAATCTGCCAGTTTCTTTAACAAACAACTGCTTACAATAATTTCTCTCCTTATCCAACTTTTTGAAGGGATCTTTGTCTCTTTCTGCCCTTTCAGTTGTCTGTTTGAACCATTTCACAGCGTTTTGTTCTTTGTTTCACAGCGTTTTGTTTGTGGACTGCCTACAAGCTTCAGACTAGAGGGTGACACGGGAATCAGTTGTTGCTCCCATGCTCCCAAAATACTCCCGGCATGTCCCTATCACGTGACTGCCCCTCCCAAAAGATCCCGAGAGAGACCACCCGATCTAAGTCTAAGCAAGTTATCAGACTCTGTTGCCAAAATGTGTATTTTTTTATTTTTTATTCCAGCATATCTGAGTCTGGAAAGAGACTGGATTAGTATCTTACCTTCTGTCTACAAGCCAAAAGCATCAAAGAGCTTCAGACTAGAGGGTGACACAGGTATCAGTTGTTGCTCCCATCCCACCCGAGCCCACCAAAATACTCCCGGCATGTCCTGATCACGTGACTGTGGGGAGCACGTGACCCACGGGAGTCCTGAAGAATCTGTCACCCTCTACGTCAGATATGTAGAGTCGTCCTCTCAGACATCTGACCCACACAGTCAAGCTTTGTGGCAGGAGATTGCAAACCTTTCAACAGTAGTGTGTCTTTGTTTTTATCACAAGCTCGAACAGCCCACTCTGACGTTCCTCTCTGTCTCTCAGCATCTGCTGCTGGCTCCTTCAGACGTGGCGGTTGGGGCATCTTCATCAAAGAGCCGGTCCAGAAAAACGAGTTCATATCGGAGTACTGTGGAGAGGTAGGACCTCACTGTCCGTGTGTTTTTACTGATCTCTTCTTGGCTTCACATTCGTTAGCGTGATCTGTACAGATACACAAATGCACCATGTTAGAGTCTAGTTTTCTTTAATCGATTGGTTGTATCTTGTATCTTTTGAAAGGACGAAATGGAAAGATGGAAAGTTCAGCAGGACTTCCCTAAAGATAGATGGAGGCAAAGCAAGTTTATTAAATAATGCCCACAGTGTGATGCAAAGAAATAGAAAAATGTAGAAATTTTCTTTTACTGCGACTATTATTGCCACTATTCATCTCAACCCCAACCGGTTGTCGGACTCCACCTACCAAGAACCTGGGTCTGTCCGCTATTGTCGCACTGTTGCTCGCTCTGGAGGGAACTACTAGAACTGTTGGGTCCTTGTAAATTATAGAGCGGTCTAGACCTGCTCTATCTGTAAATTATAGAGCGGTCTAGACCCGCTCTATCTGTAAATTATAGAGCGGTCTAGACCTGCTCTATCTGTAAATTATAGAGCGGTCTAGACCCGCTCTATCTGTAAATTATAGAGCGGTCTAGACCTGCTCTATCTGTAAATTATAGAGCGGTCTAGACCCGCTCTATCTGTAAATTATAGAGCGGTCTAGACCCGCTCTATCTGTAAATTATAGAGCGGTCTAGAC
>JABXJD010000819.1:132500-152500 GCA_013375575.1 Percina caprodes | reverse complement strand
TCTTCTTTTCTCAGCTGGAAGACCGAAAAACTAACTTGTTTGTGTCGTTTTTAAATAGGAGACGAACTTACGACCGTTTTTCAAATACTAGCTTTTCAATTCCTGCTTCAGGGACCAAAATCCTCCACCAGCCGCTTTCTCACACAACCGGCAGGACAGTGTGTGTGTGCCACATGTGGGTCTGTTGTCGCGTTGTGTTTTTAAACTGTGTGAACTGAACCAGCCACACTCTCCTCAGAGTCCCAGATCACTGTCTGTAAAACAGGGAGGCCGTTCACAAAGCAGCGTCACACCAAAATAACACCAATTTCTACATCTTTTTGGCATTTGGTTTCCAAGCCGTCGTTGGTATTTCCTGCGTGTGAGATCGGAGGGATGCTGCCACACAGCCGAGTTTTGAGACATATATTCACTGTTACTATCTGTTGTTATCAAACAAGTTAGAGCTGAAAGGATTCCTCAATTAAGTTAATTAGCTACCATTCAGATTTGATTATTACTTAAGTCAGACTTTCACTGGTTGCAGGGATTTTCTACCTTTTTATGGACTAAAACATTTAAGAATAATGCAGATTAATCAGTAATTAAAACTATTTCTAGTTGCAGCCCAAGAACCTGAGAACAAACTGTTTTATACTAAAACATATGTTGAAGTATATTTAACCCTCATGTTGTCTTTGGATCAAATTTGACCCTGTTGAAAAGAGAAAAGGAGAAAGTAGTCGCAAAACGTAGGGAAAGTGACCAAAAAAATTCTAGAAAAGTGTCAAAAGAACATCAAAATATTGGAAAAATATATAAAAATTTTGACCCAGAAACAAACAAAAGTTGTCTGTTTGACCGGAAGAGACAACACAAGGGTTAAAAGATGAGTGCAGACGTGGAACAGGAAAAGTAGGCACAAAAACATCGGGAAAAATGGAAAAGTGAGCAAAAAACTCGGAGAAAGTAGTCACAAAAACTGGGGAAAATTCACAAAAACATCTGAAAAAGTGACCAAAAACCTTGAAAATAGTAGTCACAAAAACATCAGGAAAAAAAAATGGAAAAGTGACCGAAAAGGAAGTAGTCATAAAAACTTGGAAAAAGTCACAAACGTCTGGAAAAGTGACCAAATACCTTTGGAAAAAGTACTCACAAAAACATCTGGAAAAGTACTCACAAAAACATCTGGAAAAGTGACAAAACATTTGATAAAGTAGCCACAAAAACATCAGAAAAAATGGAGAAAGTAGTCGGGAAAACTTGGCAATAAACGGGAAAAGTTGTCGGAAAAATAAATATTTTGACCCACCGGGAATAGATGGAAGGAAACGGCGGGGGGTGACGGTGACTCTGCTTTGTGACACTGCCTCTCCTTCAGGTGCTAACGTGAAAAACCCAGAACCAGCACTACTTCACCAGGAACCTGAACGCACCAGGAACCTGAACGCACCAGGAACACTGAGCTGGCGGTACGCCAGCGCCTCTTTGCTCAGTGAGCGGCGCGTTACCCTTAACCAAAACCACCGGGATCCGATGAAGGTTTCCTGTCGTAGTCTCCTCCCCCGCCGACGCTCCGCTGTTTGTCTCGTCGTCTCTCCCGGCGCTACTCGGTCCAGTTTGTTTTCTACGCCTGGGCGTCTGGTTTGGGTCAGAGCAGTTTGTTTTCTATACCTGGGTGGCTCGTTTGGGTCAGAGCAGTTTGTTTTCTACGCCTGGGCGTCTGGTTTGGGTCAGAGCAGTTTGTTTTCTACGCCTGCGCGTCTGGTTTGGGTCAGAGCAGTTTGTTTTCTACGCCTGCGCGTCTGGTTTGGGTCAGAGCAGTTTGTTTTCTACGCCTGCGCGTCTGGTTTGGGTCAGAGCAGTTTAATACATTTGTCACTTTTTTTTGACATTTTTGTTTCTTTCTTTTTTTTTTTACATCTTTTCACATTTTTGTCACTTTTTTGACATTTTTCTCTTTTTTTTACAGTTCTTTTACCAGTTCTTTTTTTTCCAAATGCTATAAAATTGACCAAAACACCCAAATTCAATGAAAGTAGAGACCTGATTATTAATGTAACGTATGAGGAGCGTTGTTTGGAACCGTCCTCGCTTCTTTTTTGGACAATTAGTTTGAAAGAAACCCAAATTTCTGCTATAGAAACTTTGTGAAAGGGGTCAGATTAGACCCAAAGACACCAGGAGGGTTAACTGAACAGTTTTTGGATGTGACCCGAGCGGACTAAGCGGCTTGCGTACGAGTGTAGGGGGAGAAGAGAGTGTGAGACAGGAAACCTTCTAAAATGTTAAATAGACCTGAGATGTTTGTAGATGTTGAACCCAGCCGTGACACCCCACCCTTCCCCCACTGTGCCTTGAGTCATTTTTATACAAGTTAACAGTCCCGTCTGTAGATTAACTTTCTGCATGATGTTGTAAATGGGGATGCACCAAATCCAGGTTCTTGGGATTAGGCCGAACACCGCATCCCCCTCCCATCCTCAGTTGATGCTAACTTGTAGCTAAGCTAGCAGTGAACCAACTTGGTCCCCGTCATACACGTCCCCGTGATACACGCCCCCGTCATACACGCCCCCGTCATACACGTCCCCGTCATACACGTCCCCGTCATACACGCCCCCGTCATACACGTCCCGTCATACACGTCCCGTGATACACGTCCCCGTCATACACGCCCCCGTCATACACGTCCCCGTGATACACGCCCCCGTCATACACGCCCCCGTCATACATGTCCCCGTCATACACGTCCCCGTGATACACGTCCCCGTCATACACGTCCCCGTGATACACGTCCCCGTCATACACGTCCCCGTGATATACGTCCCCGTGATACACGTCCCCGTGATATACGTCCCCGTCATACACGTCCCCGTCATACACGTCCCCGTCATACACGTCCACCGTCATGGCGACCAGCGCAGCGCATCTAGTGTTCGGTTGGATGGGGGGGGGAATCTAAGATTCAGACGAATCCAAAACCTGGATTCGGCGCATCCCTAGTTGTAAAAAAAAACCCATAAACACTCCCACAGAGGATCCTTCCCGACCTTTTCCCTCCGTCTAGAGGAACTCAAACGACTACTGCCTCCTCTACGTGATTCCATCAGTATAAATATCATCTTTACAGTTTTTTGGAGAGTTCCTCTTGTTAAAAGCCTTTTTAGTAACGTACCAACAATCACACTTCTACTCTTGAGTTCTGGTGCCGAGAAGAATCCCAGACCCTCGGCCCGACTTAAAGCGACACCAGCATCTTCCTGCTGGTATTCCTGTTCCCTCTCTCCTTTTCTTCTTCTTCTACACCTGTGATTTTGTACAAACTTGCGAGACGGAGGGGCGTCTCATGGTGCTGTGATGTGTGTAGTTGATGGATGAGACTCTGGTGCTTCTCTCTCTCCGGGGTGCCGCCACATTCCCTCAACTGACCAGAGGAACTCTGGGAATTAGGGGAAGAGATTTTTCAACTTGACTTTTCAGATTTAGTGACTTTTATGTGCATGAAAATGGAAAATTTGTTCTTGTAACAACAACCTGGTGACCCCGGAAGTGTGAATATTTCAAACAGAAATGTGTAGGATTATCTTTTTTTAAATAAAAGTTGTTTAAGATCACAGTGTACTGCTGATTGAAACGAGCCTTTCCTCCTCCGGGTCGGTGCATTTGATTGGCTGTGACGGCATTACAGGGGAGCCATGCAGTTTTTGCTTTTTTGCGCGTGTGGCCAGGTTGGTTCAGCGGGTAAAGCAGGCGCACATATACATAGAGAAAGAGGTCCAGGGTTTGAATCCGCCCTGTGACGATTTCCTGTATGTTTCTTCCCCCAACACACACACACACACACCTAACTCTCCTGTCAAGAAATAAAGGCAAAAAAGCTGACAGGTTTCTCTATAGAGCCCCCCCTACAGGTTTCTCTATAGAGCCCCCCCTACAGGTTTCTCTATAGAGCCCCCCCTACAGGTTTCTCTATAGAGCCCCCCTACAGGTTTCTCTATAGAGCCCCCCCTACAGGTTTCTCTATAGAGCCCCCTACAGGTTTCTCTATAGAGCCCCCCCTACAGGTTTCTCTATAGAGCCCCCCTACAGGTTTCTCTATAGAGCCCCCTACAGGTTTCTCTATAGAGCCCCCCCTACAGGTTTCTCTATAGAGCCCCCCCTACAGGTTTCTTTATAGAGCCCCCTACAGGTTTCTCTATAGAGCCCCCTACAGGTTTCTCTATAGACCCCCCTACAGGTTTCTCTATAGAGCCCCCTACAGGTTTCTCTATAGAGCCCCCTACAGGTTTCTCTATAGAGCCCCCTACAGGTTTCTCTATAGAGCCCCCTACAGGTTTCTCTATAGAGCCCCCCTACAGGTTTCTCTATAGAGCCCCCCCTACAGGTTTCTTTATAGAGCCCCCCCTACAGGTTTCTAAACAGCCCCCCCTACAGGTTTCTTTATAGAGCCCCCCTACAGGTTTCTAAACAGCCCCCCCTACAGGTTTCTCTATAGAGCCCCCCCCTACAGGTTTCTCTATAGAGCGCCCCCCCCCTACATGTTTCTCTATAATTAAATTTCAATTAAATTTTATTTATAGTATCAATTCATAACAAGAGTTATCTCGAGACACTTTACAGCTAGACCAGATAGAGTAGGTCTAGACCAGATAGAGTAGGTCTAGACCAGATAGAGCAGGTCTAGACCAGATAGAGCAGGTCTAGACTACACTCCAGAATTTACAAGGACCCAACAGTTCTAGTAGTTCCCTCCAGAGCAAGCAACAGTGCGACAGTGGCGAGGAAAAACTCCCTTTTAGGAAGAAACCTGGGACAGACCCAGACCCAGACCCAGGCTCTTGGTAGGCGGTGTCTGACGACCGGTTGGGGTTAGAATGAAGAGTGGCAATAACAAAAATAGAAAAAATAGTAGTTTGTAGTGGTTCCATAGAGCCCCCCCCTTACAGGTTTCTCTATAGATAGATCATACAACCATTCCAATGACTCTGAAGCTGATTGGTTGTAAATTAGGCTTAAAAACCTGCGTAGTTCCCCTTTAAAGACGGTGTAGATCAGGGATTCTCCCCAAAAACAACCCAACGTTTACTGAAATAACTGGTGTGTTCAGGGACATCTTCTCCTGGGGAGTTACTATTAAAATGTTCTGATGTTAAAGGCTTTGAGATGATTTAAGTTGTTTTTATCTGTGAAACAACGCTCTGAAGGACTACTTGACCTTTACGAAGGTTAACCCTCGTGTTGCCTTTTTAACCGATGTTTTTAACTTTTTCTTACGTTTTTGTCCCTTTTTTCAACACTTGACGTTTAACACTACGTAACACTAACTTATTAACTTTAGTTTTAGTTATTTTGGGAATTTATGGTCAATAAACCTCATTTATAGGAAATTATACCTAATGTTTGAGTTAGAAAAGCAGAAATTAGGAATTATTGAGACTAAAATTAAAGGAATGGATGTTGATGATAATCACAGACTGGAATATGTCAACTTTTACTCTCAATACTATTTCAAAAACACTTCAATTTGGTTTCAAATGCTATAAAATTGAATAAGACGCCCCAAAATTAATGAAAGTAGAGATTTGTACTTGGCAAAGAGCGTTGTGTGGAATCAATCATGTTATTTTGGGGAATTAAAAAGAACATTGATATAGGACAACATGGGGACAACATGAGGACAACATGAGGACATGGGGACAACATGAAGACAACATGAGGACAGCATGAAGACAACATGAGGGCAACATGAGGACAGCATGAAGACAACATGAGGGCAACATGAGGACAACACGAGGGCAACATGGGGATGGGGACAACACGAGGGCTACATGGGGACATCATGAAGACATCATGGGGGCAACATGAGGGCAACATGGGGACAACGGGCAACAAGGGGACAATATGAGAACATGGGGGTAACATGAGCACAACGCGACGGCAACACGAGGACGACATGAAGACAACATGAGGGCAACATGGGGACAATATTGGGGCAACACGGGGGTAACAAGGGGACAACTTGAGGACATTGGGGCAGCATGAAGACAACGCGACGGCAACACAAGGACGACATTAAGACAACATGAAGACAACATGAGGACAACATGGGGGCAACATGAGGGCAATATGGGGACAATATGGGGGCAACACGGGGACAACATGAGGACATTGGGGCAACATAAGGACAACATGGGGACAACATGAAGACAACATGAGGACAACACGAGGACGACATGAAGACAACATGAGGGCAACACAAAGACAACATGAGGGTTAAAACCCCAAAAAGTCTGACCCGAGGGACACGAGAAGGTCCCGGAAGGGAAGACAACAATCTGCAGGTTATTTATCGTTTCAGGTGTCCGCCTGCGTTAACTTTTCCGTCTCCTCCGATCACTCAGGTGCTGGTTTTGTGTTTTCAGGGATTTTGTTGTTTCAAGTGATGCAGAATAAAATATTATAAATGGAAGTTGTCTGTTTTTATTGAAACTGGACTCTGGGTCGAGTATTAACTGATTTTGGGGGATTTATATTTAATCTTTGCATTTATACTATTCTGTAACTTTTATACTTTTTTCGACATACTATACTATGAATTTTTTTTTTTTTGACTTTTTATTTGTTTGAATATTTTATCCCCAGAACACAAACACAGAACAGTAGTGGCATGGTGGACCAATGGTTAGGACTGTGGTCTTGCAATAAGAAGGTTCAGGGTTTGAGTCCAGGTGGTTCTGGTTCTTTTAATGTAGAGTTTGTATATTCTCCCCAGATTGTCTGGGTTTCCCCTCCATCAAAACACATGTACTCTCACTTTTATCAACAAACTACACAATGAATTTGTTTCGACATACTATACTATGACTTTTTTTTAGATATACTATACTATTTCTTTTTTATCGACATACTATACTATGACTTTTTTTCGACATACTATACTATGAATTTTTTCGACATAATATACTATGACTTTTTTAGATATACTATACTATGACTTTTTTTAGATATACTATACTATTTCTTTTATATCGACATACTATACTATGACTTTTTGTTCGACATACTATACTATGACTTTTTTTAGATATACTATACTATTTCTTTTATATCGACATACTATACTATTTCTTTTTTATCGACATACTATTCTATGAATTTTTTCGACATACTATACTATGACTTTTTTTAGATATACTATAATATGACTTTTTTTGACATAATATACTATGAACCCAGAACACAAACACAGGACAGTAGTGTCATGGTGGACCAATGGTTAGGACTGTGGTCTTGCAGTCAGAAGGTTCAGGGTTTGAGTCCAGGTGGTTCTGGTTCTTTTAATGTTGAGTTTGTATAATCTCCCCAGATTGTCTGGGTTTCCCCTCCATCAAAAAACATGTACTCTCACTTTTATCAACATACTATACTATGACTTTTTTTCAACATACTATACTATGAATTTTTTCGACATACTATACTATGACTTTTTTTAGATATACTATACTATTTCTTTTATATCGACATACTATACTATGACTTTTTTTCGACATACTATACTATGACTTTTTTTGACATACTATACTATGACTTTTTTTAGATATACTATACTATTTCTTTTTTATCGACATACTATTCTATGAATTTTTTCGACATACTATACTATGAATTTTTTTAGATATACTATACTATGACTTTTTTTGACATAATATACTATGAACCCAGAACACAAACACAGAACAGTAGTGGCATGGTGGCCCAATGGTTAGGACTGTGGTCTTGCAGTAAGAAGGTTCAGGGTTTGAGTCCAGGTGTTTCTGGTTCTTTTAATGTAGAGTTTGTATATTCTCCCCAGATTGTCTGGGTTTCCCCTCCATCAAAAAACATGTACTCTCACTTTTAACGACTAACTACACAATGAATTTTTTCGACATACTATACTTTGACTTTTTTTTAGATATACTATACTATGCATTTTTATCGACATACTATACTATGACTTTTTTTCGACATACTATACTATGACTTTTTTCGACATACTATACTATGAATTTTTTTCAACATACTATACTATGACTTTTTTGGACTTTTTATTTGTTTGAATATTTTACCCCCAGAACACAAACACAGAACAGTAGTGGCATGGTGGACCAATGGTTGGACTGTGGTCTTGCAATAAGAAGGTTCAGGGTTTGAGTCCAGGTGTTTCTGGTTCTTTTAATGTTGAGTTTGTATATTCTCCCCAGATTGTCTGGGTTTCCCCTCCATCAATAAACATGTACTCTCACTTTTATCAACATACTATACTATGACTTTTTTTCAACATACTATACTATGAATTTTTTCGACATAATATACTATGACTTTTTTTAGATATACTATACTATTTCTTTTATATCGACATACTATACTATGACTTTTTTTCGACATACTATACTATGACTTTTTTTGACATACTATACTATGACTTTTTTTAGATATACTATACTATTTCTTTTTTATCGACATACTATTCTATGAATTTTTTCGACATACTATACTATGAATTTTTTTAGATATACTATACTATGACTTTTTTTGACATAATATACTATGAACCCAGAACACAAACACAGGACAGTAGTGGCATGGTGGACCAATGGTTAGGACTGTGGTCTTGCAATAAGAAGGTTCAGGGTTTGAGTCCAGGTGGTTCTGGTTCTTTTAATGTAGAGTTTGTATATTCTCCCCAGATTGTCTGGGTTTCCCCTCCATCAAAAAACATGTACTCTCACTTTTAACGACTAACTACACAATGAATTTTTTCGACATACTATACTTTGACTTTTTTTTAGATATACTATACTATGAATTTTTATCGACATACTATACTATGAATTTTTTTCAACATACTATACTATGACTTTTTTTCAACATACTATACTATGACTTTTTTTGACTTTTTATTTGTTTGAATATTTCATCCCCAGAACACAAACACAGATCACTAGTGGCATGGTGGACCAATGGTTAGGACTGTGGTCTTGCAGTAAGAAGGTTCAGGGTTTGAGTCCAGGTGGTTCTGGTTCTTTTAATGTAGAGTTTGTATATTCTCCCCAGATTGTCTGGGTTTCCCCTCCATCAAAAAACATGTACTCTCACTTTTATCAACATACTATACTATGACTTTTTTTCAACATACTATACTATGAATTTTTTTCAACATACTATACTATGAATTTTTTCGACATACTATACTATGACTTTTTTTAGATATACTATACTATTTCTTTTATATCGACATACTATACTATGACTTTTTTTCGACATACTATACTATGACTTTTTTCGACACACTATACTATGAATTTTTTCGACATACTATACTGTGTCTTTTTTTAGATATACTATACTATTTCTTTTTTATCGACATACTATACTGTGACTTTTTTCGACACACTATACTATGAATTTTTTCGACATACTATACTGTGACTTTTTTTAGATATACTATACTATTTCTTTTTTATCGACATACTATACTATGACTTTTTTTTAGATATACTATACTATGAATTTTTTCGACATACTATACTATGTCTTTCTATGATTTATTTTCGACATACTGTACTATATTGCTTTTCAACTTTGACGGGAAGACAACACGAAGCGTTAATTATGTTTCCAACAGCAAAAAGAAAGAAAACACAGACAGCATCGGATTCACACACCTTTCCTTAATATAATCTTTATTGCTGTTTCTTATTGGGGTGAATACAGAAAAGGTTTACATCTCTTGACTTCGTGAAACACTGTCATGTTTTACAGACAGCAGAGGGAAGAGAGGACAGACGAAGGAAGGAAGGAAGGAAGGAAGGAAGGAAGGAAGGAAGGAAGGGAGGGAGGGAGGAAGGATGGGAGGGAGGAAGGATGGGAGGGAGGATAGATTGATGGAAGGAAGGGACGAAGGATGGATGAAGGAAGGGAGGATGGATGGAAGGATGGTTGAAAGGAAGTAGGGATGGATGGAAGGAAGAATGGATGGAAAGAAGGGAAGAAGGAATGATGGAAGGGAGGAAGGAAGGATGGATGGAAGGAAGAGAGGATGATAGAAGGAAGGAAGGAAGGAAACAACCATGATGGTTGTGTTAATGCTTTCTGATTGAGGTTCAGCATCTTTGTGTGTTTGTGTTAAGAGGAGGGTTCAAATCTCCTCTCTGACGTTCCCTTTGACCTCTGAACCGGGACAGGAAGTTACACCGAGGAAGACAGGAAACAGAATTCAGACGTCAGGTATTTAAAAAACAAAAAAAAACAAAAAAAAACAAATGTCTGAGTGAGACGGGAGACACAGAACAACACATGTCAACAATATTCTGGCTCTCAAAAACTCCAAAACATCCGATGACATCTTTCATCTGTTCGGCGATGACGAGTTCACAGTCAAGTGCTAAATGTAGTGATTGAGAGTTCTGAATTATTTAAAATAAAAACACAAAAAATAGACAAAATAATCAGGACTTGGAAAGGAAAAAAGTTGCAACTCAGGAAATAAGAACACGAAGCATTTTGAATAATGGATTTGTGAAAGACCCTGAGAGCGAGATTAGATATATTTTTATATTTATGTGTGTGTGTAGCGCAAGAAGAGATGGAGAAAGGAGAAATCATCCATAATTGAAATTAGATTAACATGCAACAACAACAAAAAACTAACCTAAAACTCACCCCTTAACTGAACACAATGTATTTTCACAGTTTTATACGCATTTATATGTCATAGAGGAAAAAACAACAACAACAAAAAACAACAAAAAAACAACAAAAATCATTTCTCTGCCTAAAAAAAACCAACAGAACCAGGAGCCCCAGACGCTGGGTCTGTTCTCATATACAGGAGATCTACGTAAAGCTTTTTGGATTCAGAGGGATTCTTATTGCTAGTCCGATTTGCACCCCCCCCCGACCCTCCCCGCGCCCCACGGCGAGCCGCTTAGTCCACAACACAAACCATCAGTTCCTCAAAACAGTTCTGCAGCATAAATGTGATATTTTTAATACATGGCTTCTTCTCAAGTCATTGTAGAAACTAACTCGCACACGCACACACACACACACACACACACACACACACACACACACGCGCGCACACGCACACCCACAGACACACACACACACACCTGGGCTCCAAATAAATACATTTAAAAACAGTCCACGTGCATTCGAATGGAAGTCCAGTATTCATATGGCCGTGCACAAACACGCACTCACTCACTCACACAGACAGACACACACACACATGCACGCGCGCACACACAAGTCTGACGTACGTTAACGCATGCTCTCGAGGGAGAGGGGTGTAAAGATAGAGATATCAAAATATAGAACAGCTGAGAGAAAGAGAGTTTCTACACGGATATAAACGGTTTTAAAAAACAAACATCAAAAGTCGAAATTAATACCTCAAAATTACAACGTAATCCAGAATAATTCAAAGACTTCGCCATTCAGACATAGCCTAAGAACAGATTTTGGTTTGGGGTTTCATGATTAAGCTGTTTTATTACTTTTTTATATTTTTCCAAATATAAAATACATCAGAAAAATCAGAAAAAGTGACGGGAGCCAATGGAGATGTCGTGACTGAGCTGCGACACGGCGACCTGACGACCTATGTGGCCGACGGTGGCGGCATCCCTCCGACCTCACACGCAGGAACTACCAAAGACGGCTTGGAAACAAAAACAACAAAAACGACCCTCCGTTGAATTATACAACACACGCGCTTTGCCAAGGTCCCAGAAACCTTTGAAAAGAGCCAGTTTCCCTAAATAAGGAATTAACGGTCTTCTTGTAAACCGCTTAACCTCAAGAGATGTCCAAACGCTGCACGATTTAAAGGTCCCACGACATGGTGTCTTTGGATGCTTTTATGGTGGTCTTTGGACCTTAGTGGTCCCCTTATACTGGATCTGAAGTCTCTTTTTTATAGGTCTCTTTGTAGGTCCCCTAATAGTCTTTCCCAAAAGTTCATCCTTGGTGCAGAATTCCAGCCACTAGAACCAGTCCCACAATGAGCTTTCCTTAGTATGTGCGGTTTCTGAGTCTGTAGCTTTTGAGGGGGCAAGATGGAGGGTGGGGTTGGGGGCGGCGTGGCCTTGACCAACTGCTACTTTGCTCATTTAAAAGCCATGATGTCTCTCTCTCATGGGGGAGGGGCATATTTTCTGGGCAGGCAAAGCAGAGAAAGGGGAGGTAACCTTCCCCCTTATGAGGTCATAAGAGGAATATTCCAGCTCGGGCCAATCTGAGATTTCTTTTTCTCAAAGGCCCGGTCATGATTTTATTTTTACGCCTTAGGTTAATCTTTGAAAAGCAGCGAGACCTTAAACTGGTTGAATTAAAGGAACATTAAAGGCAGATCTGGGCCACCGGGCAGCACCTTTCAGCAGCTATTAGCATGTTGTTGTTTTAAATCCTCCTCACATCGTGTATACACTGCTCCACAAAAACACCATCAGGATTTTAAGGTCTGAAAACCTTTCTGAAGAAAGATGTGTGAACTTTAGAGCTTCCTACTCGATCGTTTGGGTCTTCCTCAGCTATGATTTCTTTAGTCTCTCAGTCACGTTTCTCATTGTTTTCATGGTCAATGGCTTATTTCCAGGAGACGTGGGAGCAAATCTCCGCGACACACAAGACTTAAAGCGGCACTTTGCATCTTTGTTTTGGAGAAACTCCCATTTCCTCCCCCCAAGATCTGTCGATTAAATCAACATATCACCAACAAGTCTGAGTGTTAGGCACAGGGGTGTTGGACTGGGGGTGGGAAGGGGACTGAGTACCCTGGACCCTCATGTGAGGAGGGCCCAAAAAGACGCTAGAATGAATAGCAGTGGATGTGGGGAGGGGCCCATGGAGAATGCCTCCCTACAGGGACCAGGATGTTGTGCTACGCCCCCGGTAAGGCGACTAAGATGTTCTTTAGTTGAAAACCTTAACGTCCCGTTAGCGTCCAAATTAATAAATGACAGTTTTAGCAAGGTAGCTACTTTAGCTCTGACTGTGAAGACACAAAGATTGTACCTGACTCGCTCTAGTCTCTAAAGTACGTCATCAAGCTTCTTGCATTAACTATTTCTTGAGGCACAAGAACAGTTTTTTTTAAAAACGTAGACATCCTGAATATTTACGTATCAATGTTCATGTCTTGGAACTCAATCCTTTGCTGCTGAAGACTACAAACGGTGAGTTGCGAGGACATTTTGGGATTGGGGGGGCACTAGCATCTATGGCGTTCTCGCCCCCGTGAAACTGAAAATATGAAAAAATGAAGCATTTTTATTACAGAGATGCTCATCCTGCATTAATAAATCTTCTAAGTACCGCGCCACTGAAGTTATATCTGCATTTCCAAATCTATTTCATTTTCAGTTCCTCCCTGTTACCGTTGAGTCTTTCTCACTATTAATATTATTTTATTATTATTAGCCGCTGACCAAGATGGAGCAATAAAAAGTTGATTTTTGAGCCTTTCTGGGTACATTCGGACTGGATTGAAGAGCCACAACACAGTTACAGCGCTCTATATTTGGAGAAAGTGATATTTTATTCTGCATTGATGGCTTCAAAGTGAAATTATACTTCAACACACTTCTGCTAAGAGCTGGGACTCAATACTTTTGGAGTCCTGACCCGTTAAAAAAAAACCCATGGGAAACTCTCTCACTCTCTTCTCTTGATTGTGTCGCGATATTCCACTGTAGTAGTACTAGTAGTAGAAGTAGTAGTAGTAGTTTTGGAAGTTGTTAGTGCCAGTTCACAGCAGCGTCCAGTCAGTCAGTCAGTCCAGTTGTGGTTGTTCAATATTTCTTGCCGTTGGACCGACTAAATGTCCGCCCGTCGCTGCTTAACAGTTCTGTTATGAGCCACTGAGGTTCGATTCGTTTTTGATTATGAGGTTGCTTGATATATATATTAAAAAAAAACAGAAACGTAAATGTACAAGAAGAAAAATTAGCTATATTCATCTTCACACAACAAAGACAATGCGCATACATACTACCCGTCCCCTCTGGTTGTGATATATATATATATATATATATATATATATATATATATATATATATATATATATATATATATATATATATATATATATATATATATATATATATATATATATATATATATATATATATATATATATGACTTTACCACCTTTTCTGTTGTGGAAATGTCCGGTTGGGTTGGTGCGGGGGGGTGGAATTAGCCCTTTGTGTTTGTTTGTGTGTGCAGCAGGGTAATACAGTTCAGGAACACACCCCCACCCCCACGACCTACCCATCCATCCACCCACCCACCCACCCATCCATCCATCCACCCATCCATCCATCCATCCATCCATCCACCCATCCATCCATCCATCCACCCATCCATCCATCCATCCATCCATCCACCCATCCATCCATCCATCCATCCACCCATCCATCTCTTTCTCCCCGTCATCTAGCTCCTTCTGGAAATCACAGATTCAACAGAGGGGTTTACTGTAAAAACTGATTGTCTCTACCGCCAAATTCAGTTTGTCCTCAAATTCCTTTTCACGTAGGAGAAGACTGGGCTAAATAAGGCCTAACGGTACCAAAGCGCTCCAGGGCCAACTCAAGATACTAAGATAATACTGGAAGGAGACTAGCTAGAACTGCTATTAGCTCAAAATGCAGTTAACCAACTTAGCGATGTCTGGTCTGGTCTGCTAGCCATAGCTAGCATGTGTTTTAAGCCTAGTGGATCCGCTGCATTAAGCTAAGGCTAATGATAAGCGCTAGCTAAGGCTAACTGGCTGTATGAGAGGCATTATTATGGAACCCACGCAACTTCCCATTACTATTAGCCAGGTGGCCATGCTTACACCTGTTCAGGTGCTATCCCCTGACCAGTCGGCTATGCTAAACCTTAACCACTCGAAGCCTAACCCCAACCAATCGAGCTGCTTCGTAGGGCGGGACATGCCTAGAAGTTACATGGGATTCATAATAACGTGTACGGGAGACGTTAAGCAAATTAAGGCATTGGTAGCTGGGTTAACTTAAGCCCTAGTTAGCTTTTGTTTGACTCTGTCGCTGATCTGTTAAGCTATCACCGGCTAATAATAATAGCTAGCTAGTGTTAGCCTTCTTAAAAGCTGTGAACACCACGCCGACAAAGTTGAAGCTTTGCCGTGTGTAGTAATGACTTTGCATTTGCTATTTTTATTTTACAGTGTTGTTGATACTAAGTTAGCATTGGTTAGCTGCTCGGTGAGTTTGAGCCTTTACGGAGGCTACGCGGGTAACGACTGAGTTAAGTTAGCCTTTGCTAGCCGTGTTTGAAGCTACGCTAATGATTTAGCCCTGGCTAGCTCTGACTTGGCCCACAGTGGAAACCAGGCTAGCAGCGAATTAGCCCTTGCTAGCCCTGATTAGGAAGACATGATTTAAAGGGCGGCCTACCGAGCTGCTCATCTGTTGTTTAATGGTTGCAGTTAAGAAGCAGAAGTTGAGGTATACTGAACCTGGGTAGCGCGTTAGCGGCGATATACGTTAGCACACTGGAGGCCCTGTAATAAACCCTAAATGAACACTTGGGGGGCGATGATGACAGACAGGCGGGAGTCACACACATTCATTCACACACGAAAAATTGATTTGTTCAGTTATATAAAAAAAATAATCCACAAAACAAGAATTCCCCTCCCTACACCTAAATGTCACTAATAATCGCACACAGACCAAAAAAAACATAAAATAAAACATATACTCTAGCATCACGTGCCACATGTTCAACTCTCTGTACACACATGGAATCAACTGAGAATGATTGTGAATGAGAAATTATTAACACAAACCAACTCACAGGGTAGTCGAGGGGATCAATAGTGTGACGGGTTTTAAAAAAACAAAAACATGTAGAACACAAACTGATCCACACTGTATCTGCCCTTTCAGGAGTTCTTTCACACACACACCGGATGCGACTTTGACAAGTTCGTGAATGTTTTCGTGTGTTTTCGTGAGCGAGCCGAGAGACGAGGATCGGTGCCGAAAGGACGTCAACAAGTGGCGACCTTTCTTATGTTTTCCAGTTACAAAAATCTTCCTTTGTTGCACCGTTAAGAGACGACCACGAGCCACCTGTGGAAGTCAGGATTTCTCAGGTGAGAGGGGGGTCAAGCAGCCACACGGCGGCCTAACAGCATCCGCTCAGCTGGTCCAGCCGGAGACGTGGCCGCTGAGTGTTAGAAAGTGGCCGAGGCCGGCCGACACGAGAGGTTCCCCGCCCTGACGAGCCCGCTCTAAGATCCGAAGTTGGTTCAAATGTTAAAATCGGACTGTTCAGTCTCTGTTGTGCGGCCGGAGCCGAGCTGGGATTTAAATACAGAAGAACGAACGCAGATACTGACAGTCCATCTCAGTCTTTGTCTGTCCCTCTGCATCTCCTAAGTTGATCATCAATTCTCAAACAGAATCTAGAACGATAATAAATCATAACTTTATTCTTTTTTATTGCTGAAATATAGATTCCCCGCACAAAAAAATAGTAATGCAAATCATTGTTATCATAAAAAGCTATAAAAATGAGATCCATCTTCTGTAATAATGCAGATAAAGATATAGCAAAAAACATCTCTTAGAAGTATGACTAGTAGTAAGGCACTTCAAGAAAACAAGCTTTTCGTCTTTCTATCAAAAAAAGGTTTTCCGGGCTGGTTTCTGCATCATCATCATCATCTTCATCAATGGTGTAGCGTCTTTTCCGTGGTATGGCACTGTGGTGACAGCCGGGGAGTTCCCCTCAGTCTACCCCGACCAGAGGAGGCTCTCCATTGGGCAGGATGTGCTCCAGAGGGGGCTTGGCGTGGATCTCCAGCAGCCCCTGGATGAAGCCCTCTGCGGGGGCAGCTGCCACGGGCTCCTCTGGCAGAGCGCTGGAGGACGAGGGGTCTTTGGAAAGGTTCGATTCGGGCGTCGATTTCACGTTGTCGTCGTCGCCGCAAGTAGTTTTCTTTGTGTCAGTAGCTTGTTGGCTGGGAGTCGCGTCAGCGTCCGTGTCAGCGGAGGGTTGTTGTGTCACAGACTCTGCAGAAAGTTCAGACTTTTCCTCAGCGTGCAGCTCTTCAGAAGCGACGGTTGTCGGGGGTTCTGAGTCCGCGGCAGACTCGCCTTGTTTGGCGACGCTTTCTTCCTCCGGCGTGGTGGTTTCTGCCGCGTCACCCTCCTCTTTCACGTCCTCCTCCTCCTCCTCCTCCAGCTCTTTGCCTCCGGCGGCGGCGCGGCGCTGCTGCCACACTCGCTCTCGTTCTCCGAGGGCGGGCAGGTGGAGGGCGGCGTGTGGGTGCAGGAGTCTCCGTCCTCGCTGGCGTCGTCGTTGGCGGCCGACGCGCCGTCGGCTCCGCGGGGCTTGAGGTGGATCCTTTGGTGGCGGACCAGGCTGTGCTTCAGGGTGAACGTCCGCTCGCAGGTCTGACACTGGTAGGGCCGCTCACCTGGACGGGCACAGAGCGAGGAGGGATTTATACACAGAAAGTAGATCCACAACACACCCTGAAACACTACATGAGTCTACAAATTATCATCGAATAACAAAGACGTGCAGGAAAATATAAATACAGAAACTGGCATTGTGGGTGTCAATAAAACCTCAAAATAAGAGGAATAAAAACATCAGTCATTTCCTTCGCGAGTTCCTGAAGAACTACAACTTCTTCTTTGTTTTGTGGCGGGTTGCAACCATAAAATGACCTAAAACTTAATCGCAATTCATTATTAATTCTCCAAATAAGATTTCCATCAGCGTTTATCACATAAGAAGAATATCATCAAGAGAAAATCAGATGAGACCGACGGATTTCCTTTGAGTCGATATTCATATGCATGAAACTCCATCAAATTTGACTGTTTCCAGAAGACATTTTTCATTCAATATCACTTAATTCAGATAAAAACGTGTGGATGGAAACATAACGACTGAACTGACGGATAATAAACCCCTGGCTCCCGTACCTGTGTGTGACCTCATGTGCCGGGTCAGGTCCTGCAGGGACCAGAATCTCTTCCCGCAGACGTTGCAGATCTTCTTCCTCTTGTCCACTCGTCTCCCCGACGCCTCTCCTCCCTCCAAACTCTTTGGTTCTGACGCCTCCTCATCGCTCCTCTCCTCCTTCTCCTTCTCTTCCTCCTCCGACTCTCCGCTGTCTCCTCCCTCGCTCTCCGCTCCCCTCCCGTCCACTGCCTCCATCTCCGCCTCTCTCTCCTCCTCCTCTTCTTCATCTTCGGACGGTTTGGCGGCGGCGGCGCTCTCCGACGCCTCGTCTTTCGCAGGCGGGTTCTCCTCGCCCGCCGGCGGGGGGGGCGTCTCCTCGGAGAGGTGCGCCCTCTCGTGGCGAGCGAGCGTGGTGGCGTAACGGAAGCTCTTCTTACACACTCGGCACACGTGCTTGTACTCCGGCTGCTGCTTCGCCGCCGCGCCGCTGGAGGAGGAGCTCGTGACGAGTTTCTCCTTCTCTGGGCTCTCGGCTGCTACGTGAGGAGCAGAGGTAGAGGAGGATGAGGAAGAGGAGGATGAGGAAGAGGATGCAGGGGGTTCTTCCTGAGCGGGGCCTGAGGACGCCGAGAGCTTGAAGTCGATCAGCTTTTTGCCGAAGTTCAGGTCGAGACTTTTGTTGCTGTGGCAGTCGTCGTCGTCGGCGCTCTCCACCTGGAGGAGAAAGTCAACATAATTAACCCTGGTGGTGTCCTCCCGGGTCAAAAAGGGACAACAATTTGACATTTTTGTCCCTTTTTCAGACTTTTTTTTCAGTTTTCACTAACACCACCTTACTACCACTAGTTTTACAATATGCAGAATATTGCAATATGTTTAAAATCGAGATAAAATCGTATTGTGGCATAAGTATCGTGGTGAACCAGTGTCTTTATTCTCTGAGCCCACTAGATGGCGCTCTCTGTTCAAAGGGTTGAGAATATACTGAATTGCAACGCTTCAGGCCTTTCTTATAAAACCAACAGCGCCATCTAGTGGGTTCAGAGAATAAAGACACGAAGCTTCATTTGGCCATCACTAGGCGGTACTAATCTGCAGTGGAAAAAGGAGAACGAGGCACCGCGGTCGAGCCGAGCCGAGCAGTTAATGGAAAAACGCCATAAACATGGCGAAGGAACGCTCAGGTTACCTTGGTGCCGTTGCTGTGTGCTGCTCTGGTCTCTGGCGCCCCCTGCAGGTCCAAATGCTGCTCTGAGGCTTCTGTCTCCTGCTGCTCTGCACAGCCGCCAGCCGGACTGCACCCTGCACAACCAATTTATAATATATATGATATAATAATATCAGCAAACTGGGCAGCAAGAAACACGCACGGCTCAACAATACATCTATCAACTATGCCCCCGCTGGTCCTACAGCAGAGCGTTAGATAAGACTTCTATACATCAAAATACTGCAACTTGCACAAACTTAGGTTTACTTACATCTTTGTAAATACTATTTAAGTAGGTTGTACCTTTTTGATACCCGGCCTGTATATCATTGGTACATTCTTTCCTATTTATTATTTCTTGGAGAGTCTGAATGTGTGCTGTGTGTTAGAGCCCGACCGATATATCGGTATTTAAAAATTTAAAAAAAAAAAACTGATTGGCTGTTAAAGGGAATGGGAGAGGACCTCTGATTGGCTGTTAAAGAGAATGGGAGAGGACCTCTGATTGGCTGTTAAAGTGAATGGGAGAGGACCTCTGATTGGCTGTTAAAGTTAATGGGAGAGGACCTCTGATTGGCTGTTACAGGGTTATGGGAGAGGACCTCTGATTGGCTGTTAAAGAGAATGGGAGAGGACCTCTGATTGGCTGTTAAAGTGAATGGGAGAGGACCTCTGATTGGCTGTTAAAGTTAATGGGAGAGGACCTCTGATTGGCTGTTACAGGGTTATGGGAGAGGACCTCTGATTGGCTGTTAGAGGGAATGGGAGAGGCCCTCTGATTGGCTGTTACATGGAATGGGAGAAG